>LPNX011206248.1:607409-646203 GCA_001517045.1 Pseudotsuga menziesii | reverse complement strand
GGGAGAAAATCTTGGTACCGAGGTCGAAGCCCTTTGTGACCTTCATGGGAGATGAGGCTTGTCAACCTATTATCACAGGAAATGACACAGCAACGGCTATAGGAATGGATGGCCTTCCAATGAAAACGTTCCGCAGTGCAACTGTGGCAGTTAACTCTAATTATTTCACAGCTTATAACATCAGATTTGAGGTTGATTTCAGACAAATGACTTTGTTATTTAGGTCCCCATATCCGGGCTAGTGTTTTTCTAACTGTAATTGAAATCACAATTTTCAATTTGTATGCAGAACACAGCTCCTTATCCAGAAACTAGAAGCAACGGTGGCCAAGATGTGGCCCTGAGAATCTCCGGCACCAAGGCAACATTCTATAACTGTAGCTTTTATGGAGCTCAAGATACTCTATATGATCACAAGGGCATTCACTATTTCAAGGTTTGCTTCATTCAGGGATCTATGGATTTCATCTTTGGTTATGGCAGGTCACTTTATGCGGTACTCTTCTAATTTTACTGAGACCTGGATTAACTCATGCATAATTTGTCAAGATTCTAATATTAGATGTGACAAAGGCATTGGACTAAGAAGCCTATGCTAATAAACTTAATATTTCTGCTGAATTTATAGTTGTTTACTATCAGAATTGCCATATCAACTCAATAGCCAGAGGAGTTGCAGCTCTTACAGCCCAGAAAAGAAATAATGCTTCACTCTCCAGTGGTTTTTCGTTCTTGAACTGTGTAATATCTGGATCTGGGTTCGTCTACCTTGGTAGAACATGGGGTGATCATTCCAGAGTTGTCTTTGTATATACTTACATGGACAAGATAGTACTCCCACAAGGTTGGGATAACTGGGGTTATCCTAATAGAGAAAGGTATGTGTCTATGTAGTTATATGGTTGATTGAATGTGTGTTTGTAGGTTGCCTATTTATAAGTAAAATTTATTTTATTTTTAGAGTTTTAATTTCTCCCATCTTCCTGACGTTTGATATTTTAAATTCAATGTGCTTTCTTGGACAGGGATTTGCAGCGGCTTGTTCATTTAGTCAATAGTATAGATCATGTCCTATCTAGCGTAACATATCCCAGTATTAGATGGAGACTAAGAACTATAGGGGTTAAATCCAGTTCCAAGGGTGCGTAAGACCATTCCCATCCTCATCATTTGAAAAGGGCATTTGGAAACGGGATTGCCATCATAATTCGGACAAGGTAATTCCCCGAGCAGTTGAACGAGGGCATTCGAAGCAGCATAATAAGAATTGACATAATTCATGGCATTGTTAGAACCAACATAATTCCCAGCATAAGTACACGGTTATTTGGACACGGGCATTCATTCCCATAATCAGTCGAGCACGGTCATTATTCGGACACGGTATTTCCATAGCAGCCATTGGAACCGGCCTCATTCCCAGCATCATACTATTGGGACAAATCCAAATAATTTATAAAAAAAAAAATTCCTTATCGTCGCTTTTGCGACGCTTACTGTCTATAGCCGTCGCTTAAGAGACAGCTCCTAATGTCACTTATCCGACGGTTCCAACCTATCTCCGTCGCTTCACCGACGGCATAATGATTAATTTAAAAAAAAAAGATTGACTAGCCGTCGCTTATCCGACGGATTTTCTGTCGCTTAACTGACGGCATGAAGGCTATTGTCTCAAAAATATTTCACTACCATCGAAGATATTCTGTCGCTTAACTGACGGTTACTTGAGTGTCGCTTAAGCGACGGTTACTTAGGTGTCGGATACCCGACGACAAGTTTCCGACGCTTAAAAAAAAATCATAGTGTCATACATGCGATAGGGAAGTGTCGAAAATCCGACATGACGGCCATCGGATTTTTGGCCAAAATGTAGTAGTGTGGGAAGATAGTTACGATTAATCAAACGTCATTCAAGAATCTGTTGGTCACCGCATCTTTGGGAGCTTCGATCCCAATTGTCGAGCACTCTCAGCCAGCAACTGGGAGTGTGGGTGTGGGCATGTATCCATCCCTTATGGGAATTTTTAGTTTCCCTTCACCTATCCTTATGATAGGTTCTAGTTCCGGTGAGGCTCCGAAATCTGTGAGATCGGTGTCTTTTCGCACGAGTCATATGGAAGATCCTTGGATTCTTCCTACACCGAATAATTTGAGTGAGCCCATCGTGATGGACGTGCCGTTGCCTGCAACTATGGTAGTTTATCAAGCAAATCTTGAGTGTGTTGCAGAGCCTAGTCCTTCCTCTTCACGGACGGAGGAGGAGGATCCATATGTGTTTCTTGCATGGGCAGTATAGTCTTCTCACATGCACGAATGCCTTGATAGCTTTTTTCCTTTAGACGAAGCGATTATTGAGGCCATGTTGGGAGTTGAGTCACCATGGGAAGATCTCCATCATAGATCTTACTTTCTTTCCGAGCTTGACCACTTGGAGTGTGAGGACTTTAGGGAGGTTCTTAGCGAGAGAATTGATAGTCCCATGGTTCGATTAAGCTCTCCTGGTCCGATGGCTGATGGGAACATGGAAAATATATCTCCAACGATTCCTATAGATATCTCTCGTGATCCTGGCAGGATAGAGAATGTCTATATTGGGGAAGAATGTTCCCATGCTAAGATTCAAGAATACACCGAGTTGTTTAAAGAATTTTGTGATATCTTTTCTTGGTCTTACGATGAAATGCCAGGTATCAACCCTCACATTCTCTAACACGAGATTAAGACTTATCCCAATGCTAAACCTGTTCGGCAATGCTTGCATGCAGTGAATCCTAGGAAAGCACCAACGATTAAGGCAGAGATAGAGAAGCTGTTGAAATCCTATTTTATCTATCCCATTCCCTTGACGGAGTGGGTTTCAAACCCCGTTCTGGTTGACAAGAAGCACGGAGCGATCCGCATATGTACTGATTTCCGTGATTTGAATCATGCCTGTCCTAAGAACAATTTCCCCACACCATTTATTGATCAGATTTTGGATGAGTGTGCAGGTAGCGAGGTTTTTTCCTTTAGGATTTTCCAGATACAATCAGATACAAATTAAACCTGAGGACCAACACAAGACCGCATTTATTTTTCCTTGGGGAACTTTTGCATATCGAAAAATGCCTTTTGGCCTTAAAAACACCGGAGCTACTTTTCAGTGGGCAATGACCTTGATTTTCCACGATCTCAAATCGATTATCGAAGTATTTTTGGATGACCTTACTGCTATTTCTCGTATGAGAATGCGTCATTCCTATCATTTGAGATTCGAAAGGTTCCTCTATTATTTGGTTAGGTTAAATCCTCACAAGTGCATCTTTTGTGTGAAATCGGGTCGCTTATTAGGATTCATCATTTCTAAAGAGGGTATAAGAGTTGACCCTTTGAAGGTTGAGGCAATACTTCAGTTGTCTCCCCCGAAAAATATTCATCATCTTCAATGTTTGCAAGGCATGGCAAACTTCTTACGGAGATTCGTTGTCAATTTTGCCAATTTGACTAGAGGCTTCATGCATTAAAGGAAATTTCAACTCAAAATGGGCCTTTTAACTTTGATTCAAATTCCATGTCATCATGTGTTAGCCAATGAAATTGATTTAAATTTGAAATACCGTATAGGTCTTAAACACTTTTTTAATATAAATTTGGGGATATGTATCATAAAAAAAACTACCTTTTTTGTTTGTATTTTCGACATATCTCCCCGTGTGTTTACTCAAATTTAAATCAGGAGAGCTCATTAGATGCGGAATTAAATTCTACATCCAACGAGTACCCACTGGGCATACTTTTGACGGATCCTGCTACCCCAAAAACAAGAAATACCTGAAAAAAACGTGATGATGATGTCATCATCACATTTTTTTTCAGGTATTTCTTGTTTTTGGGGTAGCAGGATCCATCAAAAGTATGTCGAGTGGGTACTCGTTGGATGCGGAATTTAATTCCGCATCCAACGAGCTCTCCCAATCGAAATTTGAGTAAAAAAACAAGGAGATATGTCAAAAATACAAACAAAAACGTAGTTTTTTTTTCTTTTCTTTCTCCAAAATTAATAAATATTATTTTATTATTTTAACTTTTATTTTATTAATTCTTTTTAGGAGGCCCATTTTGAGTTGAAATTTTCTCTAATGCGTCTTTTGAAGAAGGACACCACCTTTTGTTGGGATGAGTGAGCCTAGGAGTCCTTCGATGCGCTCAAGCAAGCCCTAGCATCGACCCCAGTGATTAGTCCCCCAGACTATAACTGTGATTTCCTACTTTATGTGGCCGCGTCCATGGAGATGATTGGTATGGTTTTGGTTCAAGAGGATGAGGACCTCCAAGAGCATGTCATATACTATCTGAGCTGAAATCTTATTGACACGGAGATCCGTTATTCCCATATTGAGAAGCTTGCCTTGGCTACTGTACATGCGGTTCAACGGTTGAGACATTATATTCTCCTTCGCTAGAACTTAGTTGTAGCCCATGTCAATCCGTTTCAATTCGTCCTCACTCGAAGGATGATTGGGGGAAAATATAATAAATGGATTGTCATCCTGCAAGAAATCGACCTCAAGTTTGTTTTGGAAAAATCGAAGAAATCATTAATTTTTGTGGAGCTTATATCGAATTTCCCAAGCGAGTCCGAGTAGTTGGTTTGTGAAGATACATTTATCGATGAGCACATCTTCTTAATATCAACTTTAGACCCATGGTATGGGGATATCATTAGATATTTACAAACATTGAAGGTCCCTACTCACCTCTCACAGGATGAATGACAATGATTATGTCACGTGTATAAGAATTACCTCATAGTGGATAACACTTTGTACCTCCGTGGGGTCGATTCCATTTTACGATGTTGTTTAACTCATGAAGAGGATGAGGTAGTGCTGAATGATTTCCATGGAGGGGCATGTGGTGGTCATTTATCTGGGCTTTCTATAGCCCAAAAAATCTTAAGAGCGGGTTATTTCTGGCCGTCAATCTTTAAGGATTGTGTAGATGCGGTCAAGAGGTGCCACCCTTGCCAGGTGTTTGCATGTAATATGCGCTCGAAACCTGCCTCATTACATCCCATCATCACCACTGGTCCCTTCACTAAGTGGGGGCTTGATTTTATGGATTGCAACCCAGCTTCAGCTGGGGGGCATCATCATATCATAGTGGCTATTGACTACTTCACGAAATGGGCTGAGGCTATGCCTACAGTTAAATCCAAAGGTGAGACAGGTGTGCACTTCATATTCAACCAGATTATTACTCGGTTTGGGATTCCGAAAGATATTGTCACTGACCATGGCTCGCACTTTCAGAATCGTATGATGGAAGAGTTGGCATCAAAGTTAGGGTACAAACAAGAGCATTCCTCCTCTTACTACCCTCAAATGAATGGACAGGTAGAAGCAGTGAACAAATCACTCAAATCCATTCTCCAACGAACCATCACATGAAGCAAGAATAATTGGCACATTATGTTATATCCTACTTTGTGGGCGTATAGAACCGCTGTTAAGACTGCCACATATTTTTCTCCATATCAACTTGTACATGGAGTGGAGTCGGTATTGCCGATTGAGTGCGAGATTCCTTCTTTGAAGCTAGCCATATAACTCTTACCAGACACTTCCCCATTGGAGGATCATTTGGTCCACCTTGAGCAACTTGATGAGCAGCGTCTAGATGCCTTGGTGGCTCTAGAAGTAAATAAGTGTCGCGTAAAGGTCCGATACGATAAGTCTGTCCAACCAAGGAGGTTTAGTGAGGGAGACTTGGTCCTTTTGTGGGATCAACCGAAAGAACCCTTGGGGGCAGGAAAGTTTAACCCCATGTGGCGTGGTCCTTACATTGTCAAACGTGTGTTGGAGAAGGGTGCTTATGAGTTAGTGGATTATGAGGGAATGACCTTGGTGGAGCCCAGAAATGGGCTCTATCTCAAAAATTACTATGCATGATTTTCAGCCAAGGCTGGTTATTGTATATTATTGTACAACTTTGCATAGGTAGGTATTTTTCTCATAGTGATTGGGTTTGTGATTAGTTTCTATTTCTTTTAGCAGATGTCAATGGAATCTTCCACCTTCATAGGATTCGCGGATGGTGCGAGCTATCACACTCAACACTCAGCCTTTGCTGCTTGGGTGATTTATACTCCTATGGGTCAGGTATTGTCTTCAGGAGGTGTATGTTTATGGCCATTTTCAAACAATGTTCCTAAGTATAGTGCCGTTATTGAACTTCTATGGGATGCCATTTTAAATGGCGTTCTCTCTCTTGAGATACGTCTTGATTCGAAGTTAGTAGTGTCACAACTTAATAGTTTGTACCATGTTAGAGATCAGACATTATTAAGAAGATTCTTACATGTGAGATTATTAGAACGACAATTTGACAATATAACATACACACATGTTGCAAGAATTGATAATCAAGTTGCTGACTCATATGCTAACTACATGTTAGATTGTCATTTGTTCCATACACAATAAGCTCATCACAAACATAAATTTTTACACATGTAAATAAATAAACCGATCATCATAAATTTTTTTATAAACATCCAAAATGTGGTAATACATAGTGTAATAATACAAAAATGGGGCCCTCGAGCCACCAAAATATAATACACGGTAATACAAAATGTATCACTCCCAGGTATCTAAGCCTGTGGAGGAGGAGGGGGGTTGTGATCGTGGAATGTCACTACGACTCTAGCTAGCCGTCGAAATAGCCACACTCACGCTCGTGGTACACCCACCACCTGGCACTGCATGACCTCAGGCAAGTCCTTGACTTGCGCCATGGGTACTCTGAGTGTCAGCCTCACGAAGTTGGTATGAATTCTTTGGAGCGTTTGCTCCGCATCCACACTCGTGATATCGTCTCCTCCTCCCCTTTGTTTATGATGAGGGAAGCCTTCAGGCTGCTGTGGTCCCACATCTGCATGCATATGGTATATGTCACTATGTTTTGTCACCCAAAAACATGTCTTTTGATTCCACAAAATCAGAAAACAAAAAAAAATTAAATAACTCAAAATTTTTAAAAAGAGGGTCGAGATTCGTTACCTATGTCACCGTATGCCGATCTTGGTGGTAGCGGCATGTCCGGGTCTTCCTGAAAATCTATCCCCACATAGGGGTAGTCATCAATGGCAACTATCTGTCATTGCCACCACAGAAAGAAATTGGTTGGATAGGGGTTGGACACCCTACCTCCACCCAGTCTGTGCATCGCATCTGCCCAACGCCGTTGGGCCAGATCTCGAACCCCGTGTAGAGTAACATCAACTCTAGGGCTCAATCCTGGAACATGCTAGAAGAAAAATGTGCTCAGTATGCTGTTGAAACCGAAGTTTTGCACTCTGCCCATATTGCACTCACTGAGCTGATGTTTCATGTTGCCCAGTAGCGCAGTGCTCCAATCGTATATCATGGGTCTCATGCACTCCACTGCATAGTACATTAGAGGCCACGAGGCCTGGTGGAGTGAAGCCAAGCCTGCTATCCTGCCCAGTGTCTGTAGGATGGCCTTTAGGCCCAGCACCTATATGGAGTTAGTTGGGATCTGACTCCCCACCTTCTCCATGTCTGGATAGCAGTACATCGTAATGTACTCATCTATAGTCAGGCCACCTTCGGGCCCGTGAGAGCGTAGGTTCACCACTTCCCCCCATCGGGAAAGTCCAGTAATAAAGTATATGTCCTCCACTTCTATGGTGAGGGACATCCCATCTATCTGGAATGACTCTGAGTCTGGATCCCAATAGTCCACTAACATCTGCAATATTCTTTGTTTGGCTCTTAAGCCACCAAGACACCAAAATTTGTAAAGCCGACATGCACATAATGCTTGTTGAGCCATTAGATCTGCCCTTACTACCTCTTCTACATCACCATGATTCACGTTCTCTCCATTCTAGGACCATCCTGCACAAAAAAATTGAAGTTTTACCATTAGAACACTTAAAAAATCTTAAGCACGGCCGCATACGCGACTGTTTGCCAAACAGCCGCGTATGTACATGGCTTTGGGGGCATTTTCCGCGTATATCTAGCCCTATACGTGGAAAAACCCTTGATTTCTGCACGTGCCATAGCGCCTATTTTAGAATGGCCTAGAAAATCAAATACACCATGGAATTTGACAAAATTTGTATCAAAATGAAAGAGTAGAGCATGGGTAAGTATCTAGAAAAAACGGTAGTGGATTCCGCTGGTTGGATCTCCTGGAATTCGCTGTTGAAGTTTTGAGCTCAAAAGGGTAAAAATTTCAAATGTTTTATAATGTTTTGAACTTTTTACTATTTATAGAAATTTTTCAAATTTTTGAAATTTTTTACCCCCTTTCCTATAGTTTGGACCGTTTCTAATCCTTTTGGACTGTTTTTGGACTAATTTATGATGTAGGAGTCCTTTTTGAGTTCCGTTTCAGCCATTAGATTGACCCGTTCGTGTCGATTTCAGGTATCATGTCTAAACTGGCATATATGTTAGGTTTCATCCCCATTTTCATTTTGCATGACCTTATGACCGTTTCATTATAGCCTTAGGTATGAACCCAGTCGATTATGCCACAGAACCTTCTTGTTGTTTTATAAGTGGCATGATATGAGTGGTAGAGCTTGACCTTACATGGGTACCCTAGTTAGTGCCTTATTTGCATTTGGTTCCCATGCTGACATTTTGTCCCTTAGGGTGTGGAAGTCCATTGTATAGTATTTCCATGACATTTCGCAAGAGCCTCATACTCCTCTTTATCTTTTGCTGGCCTATTTCCCTTAGGACTCCCTTATGTCAAGTTGTAATTGCATTATCATGAGCTTTTCCTTCCTGATTGAGCCTTACACCGGCTTCTCTAACATTGAGTTTCAGCCATATAGCCTGAACATGTCTCATGTCTAGCTATGCAGAGCCATTTTATATATCCTTTACAGCTTGATTCCCTATTTTTATCAGGAGTGGATTTTCCCTCGAGTGTCGCTATCCCACACATGTATCCTTGCATTGAGCATATGTATGTTCCACTGCTTGGAACTAGTTTGTTTTCCCATATGACACTCGTCTCCTCCTAGTCTATAACTATAAAGCAGTTTTATTCTTTTTCAAGCTTTTTAAATATTTGAAAAAGTCCAAAAAAAAAATCAAAAAACCAAAAAGCCGGACAAGGAAAGATGTTATCTTTTGGCAGTTGTCGAGTCATGTCACCTTCGAATAGAGCACTGTATATCATATCCATTGGTTGGGTTTATAGTTTGACTTTAGGAGCTGTACTCGTTTATCTGAGTTTATCTCCACTGACTGGTTAAGCTTCCAGTCCCCATGGAGCCTCTGTCAATGCCTCCTATGTCACAGAGATGTCCCAGTTTTGTATATTGAGTCTATGCTGCCTTTATTCAGTCACCATTCGTCGTTATGCTCTTGTTCGAAGGAAGTTGAAACTTGAGTCAGCCATTCCTCAGTTATCTTGACTTTGCATGTCAGCCATTCCTGGTACAGTTACTGGTTCGTGCACATTATGATCAAGTCCTTCCACATTATACAGCTTTGCTGAGTACCTCGTGTTGGATGATGGGGGATGCCTTAATGCCCTCCTTCCAGCGGATTTCATCCCATAGACTTCAGATCATTTATTCTGGGATTGGAATCTAGAGTCATTTTTGAGTTCCTTGAGACTTGCAGTCATCAGTGGCAGGTTCTCTCACCATCGACAGTCTTTGGGAATACATCAATGTCCCCTGATCAATGCATCCTCTCAAGTGTTCGACCTCAACACGTTTATTCACACTTGTTAGTTTGCACTCTAGTACCTTGATTCCCATTTTCATTATCGGTGGGTGATCTCGCGTCTGTTAGCGGTATACATCAATGACTGGTAATCAGACGATGGACTACTATGTTCGACCTTGACACCTCTATTCACATAGTAGGACATGTACTCGTAGCGATTTGTGTAGAAGACCTTCTAGATTGGTGGTATCTCTTATATGCTACCTCCTTGATCGTGCCATTGTTCATGAGATTTCAGATCTCGTGACTTGATTCCAGTATATGTTAGACATTTCCAGCTATTATGGAGATCTTGATCCATTATATATCTTCAGCCGTTTTGGAGATCATGGTCCTTTGTATATCTTCATCATGGAGATTATGATCTATGTATATTGTACGTGGCGATGACCACTTAAGTGATATTTTGTATCATGCCTATTCATGGCCATTGTACTCTTATGTATCCAGGACTGCTATATGTATTTGCAGTTATGTGCAGAGTTGTATCATTGTACTATGTTGATTGGGTGGCTGGTCTTCCATTTGGGATCCTTCATCACTCCACTTCTGGGATGGACTTATAATGTATTTCGGCCATCGTATGACCCCTCTAACCTTACACATTAGGGGGCATCTATTATAGTTGATTTTACCACTCCAGGTGAATCACTCTGATATGGCCTTCCCCTATCCCTCTGCAGACTCCTTAGACCCCTTGGACCATTTTTTGTCCTTTGATTTTTCCTATACCATCCCTATAAACATGTGAAAATGATACACGCGACTTTTAAACCCCTAATTGCGTATATACATGGGTTTGACCCCTAAAACTGCATATATCGAGATGTGTACAAAATCTAAATCCTTTTGGAGTTTTCCTTTACATGGATCCGACTCACTTGACTCCTGGCCTTCCATATGCCTTGAGATCGCTCAGATTCGACCTTTCATTACCCCATTGAAAAGCTATATAAGGAACTCTTTGATACATTGAAGACATATGAGGGAATTGAGAGAAAAGAAACTATAGTCCATTGTTGCTAGAACTTGTGCTTGAGTTTACATCCCTTTGTCCCTTGTATCACTTTTGTGTTCTTCGCAAGCTTTCCTTTTGCTTGTGAGCTTGCTATCGAGAGATGGAGGATTGAGGTGGTGGAGGCCCAAGTGGGGGATTCAGTTTCTCTGATTCGGAGATGTGCCGAAAGAGGTTGTATCCATTGTAATCTCTGAGTTTATATTAATAGAAATATCTTTTCCTGTCCAATAATGTATGTTTGAATGAATATTTTATCCATGGATGATTTCAAATGCTTATACATTGTTAATTATATATTCTAGAATAGATCTAACACCAATATATATAGTAATGCTTGTCTTGTTTACTTGTTGTTGAGGAATTAATTCATCAATTCAAGTTGAAGTTGGAAAGCTCAACGGGGATCTACTTCAACTGTCCGAAATAAGGTACGAGGTATGATCCTTTAGTGTTAGATATTTGATTTCTATTGCATATTGGAAAGGATTGATTTCTAGAGTCAAGCTGTCAGTTGTGGTACCCCAAGCCATAGGAATTTCTCTCCATAACACTGGTAGAATTTACGGAAGTGAGGTTTCAATGGTCTGAATACTTGTTCTCTTTATTATCTCAATATTGAATCTATTCATCATTTTTTTATTTCTTATGCGATTTCTAGGTACATTTGGCATTCGATTTTCTCTTCCAAGCATTTACATTTCCAGTGGTTGGACGCTCGCTTCCTTCACTGTACAAAACACTGGTTTCGATTTGTAAAGGACCGTGGGGAGCTGACATGCTTCTTTTTTTGGGAGAGTTGGAAGATGATAAATTCTATCATCTTTGAAGATAAAAATTCTCCCATATTGGGTGCTCTGTTCCATATTACCATCTTTCAATGAATTTTAGGCTCTTGATCATCCTGCTAGAATCCTACCTAGGATAGTTCAGTTTCCCCCTTTGTATCGGTCTGGAACTAGAGCGAATTTTGATGGTGCTACTCATCTATATGGGTCTCAGTATGGAATCCACGCTATTGTATTCTTGGATAGACACCATTGTTACAAATTGTGGCTCAGTGGAATTCCAGGCACTAATTCTAAGGGCGATTTGTTAGGAATTTGGTCGATTATTTTTTTCTAAGTCCAGGGGCTTTGAGATTGATCAGATTGTTAGATTTTTTCGTCTCATTATATATTGGGCCACGTTGGGAATTTACATTAATGATTTGCATCTTCAGACTTGGCTCGTGGACATGCTTTTGCTGCTTTATGAGTTCCTCGAGGTGTCTTTGATTCATATTTTCCGTGAATTCAATGGGGATGTCGATCTGCTTTCTCGTCGTGGTTATGGGCCCTGAAGGGTCTTCTCTTCTCCTAGTTTTGGCAGTTTGGCTTGTTTTTTTTCTTTTGGAAACATGGGTATTTTTTGGTTTATTTTTCTCTTCCTTTCTCATCGTCCTCCTAATTGTTATTGGCTTAATTTTATTCCCGTTGGGGTGGCCTTTTTTTATAGATGTGGTGCCTTTGTTCATGACTCTTTGATATTTCTCTTGTGTCCTAGTTGGGCCACGATCTTTCTTAGTGGATTTTTGGATGGCCAATTTGGCCTTGTTTCTTTGTATCCTTTGTTTGGCATAAGTGGTTGGTTTTTCGGAGTTTGGTTATGTAGGTCCTTTTGTGACTTTGATGGATCTTTTTTGGCCAATGTTTTTCTCCTTTCATATATACTTATTTAATAAAGTATAGACTTCTTCTTGTGTGAAAAAAGGAAATGTTAGTTTAGCGAATAGAATGATGTACGGTTAATATCACATATGACATTATTTTAGTTTTCAAATACATAATTTAATAGAATTTAAACTAGCAATTGTCCCATAATATTGCACTTTGAAAGGGAAAAATAATGAAATGTAAATAAGTTAAAACCATTACATTGTTGCGAGAAGAATATTTGTTTTGTAAATTGGTGCATAATGATTATTGTTAGAAGAAATTTACAAATAATAATTGCTAATTTAAGGTGGGTCTTAAATACACAATGTTAAACGTGAATTAATTTAACAATACTTCGGATTATGCTTGAAAATATATGAGAAATGAAATAACTAACCCTTCAAATCTACGTTGAGGAGCACCTTTCTCCTCTTGGCACAATAATAAAAAAGAAATGGAAACATTAACATTCCTTGGGTTCATTTTTTTGTCTTTCTTTTTCCTTATCAAATTGGAGGTCAAACTTAGCGTTGCAGTGGCACATCTATTCTATCCATGGTGCAACCACTATAGTTATTTTGAAAAGCAAATATGGCCTTAAGGACATCCTATTATATACCAACTCCTTTCTCAGTTTGCATCACCCAAGCAACACAAAAAAATTGGTAAGAATTAGTTTCTATTAATATTATACCCTCCTAGAAAAAGTATGCAAGCATTGAATGCTTTTTTAACATTTTTTATGTTTTACAATAAATATGGATGTTATTAGCAACAAATAAAAAACAAAATTCAAACAAATAATTACAAGCAAAATATGAAATTCTTCGAAACGGAAGACTAAAAATCATGAGTAGTTTATCTCAATATTCCTCATATTTTTATGAGTTAAGTGTTATTTCCAGACCATCAACACATTTCGCATTAAGAAATTTCGAGCTAGAAGCAAAAAAAAGTTATTGAAGGGGGTATAATTTCAAGAACTTCATTAGTCTTATGCAACCACTGAACCCAAACTAACTTCTTTTCCTTGCCTTTGAATCTTCAAACATGCCTTCCTTATGTCATCATATATATAAAATATTTAACCTGCCAATGAAAATCATCTACAATTAGCTATGAATATAGAATAAACAACAATCCCAACATGGGAAAAAAACCTTGAAAAACCCAAAAATAATTTACAAGTATAGCATATAGATAACTTTGAAGGTTTGTTCAATTTACTAAAAGGGTGAGGCCATTGTGATTAAAAGACAGGTAATGTGTAAAAAGCTTTCTACAAGTCCTTGGAGCACCTCACCATGGAACATCCCTACTAGTTTCTCTTGAAGTTCTTTCTAGACGACCCTTCAAATTTGTTATCAACATTTAGTAAGCGTTAGATTCTAGACTAGCTAATATTTTAGTCAATATAAGAAAACAATGGAATATAGAAAATCACCATATGATGCAGAATTTAGTTGAAATGACCTTAGAATTATGAATTTGGTGGGCAAGTTAAATCATTTCATCATTTGAAACATCTGTGTTTGACATTAGAGACAAGTTGCTCCTTGAATATTTTGAAAAATGAAACATGCATTTTATAAGTTTTAATGCTTGATTGATGTTTGAAGAAAAAATAAATAAATAACAGAATAATAAGTAAATAAATTCCTAGTTGTGTTCACTGACAATAATTTTAGATCAAGCTATTGAGACATGAGATAAGGCAGCACAATTGAAAAAAAAATCAGACACCAGAAATGGAACACACAATCATTCCACAAATTATATCAACCACCTTAAAAAATAAACATCCATATGCAATGATATCTCCAGTGGTAAGAGAAATAGAGAAGGAAATACTACCAACAAATCAAATATAATATATGAATAAGACTCCATGGAAAAAATGTTTAAACTTTAACATCTCCAATATTTGGCTTAGTTTCATGCCTTGAACATTGCAAAATGGATTAAAATGAGATGCACCATGCAAAACTAGAATTTATATGGTGTGAGCTAATATTCATCAATATAGATGTGAAATAACACAACGAACAAAAAAGAAAAACCTCAAATTTTTAAAAAACCCTCTTACATTGCATGCCATGTATTCCATAGGATAATGTCGTGCCATATATTTCAAAGAATAAGATGCATACTAGGTAGCCAAATCAAGGAACTTGTAAGAATGCACAACATATAGTGCTGCGCCATATTATTATCGAACTGATTGACAAACACCAAGACATGGAGACAGTGACTCACATAGGTCTATATCTACCCTCCTTTTTAGGGAGATGGAAAAGAGTGTCCTATTGAATTCTAGAGACCATGGAAATGCATGGAGGAGTTGAGAGTGTACTCCTCTCTTTACAAATCATCACAAAAAGTAGTTTCTCTTAACATATCATAGTTTCTGATCAATCTGAAATATCTTATAACCAAAATGGAAAAAGTCATTGGAGAAATAGAAAGACACCAAAACTAATCTTGTGCAACACTACAAAGAAATATATTGAACATCTATATGCGTTTGGTGATCAAATACTCTATTTGCAACTACCACCAATAAAAACAAAGATATGAAATCAATCATCTTGCAGATATGTAAAGCATCCTACTAGATCCAAAACAGAGAGTCCAAATTCCTTTTCAGAACATTGTGACATCGCCTCTAGACAAAACAAATCTATTGTCAAAGTAGCAGAACAATTCAAAGAAAAGTAAAGTCAACATTTAAGTAAAAATCCATCAGACAAATTTGCATTTCCAACCGCAACACCTCAAAATGTCAACTAATTTCATAAATATCATATCCATATCTTTTCATCTACATATACTTGGAATCCATGACAGTGGTACAAACTCCAAATAGTTGTATGAAAGAATGCCCATGAATTTATACTACCACCAAATCCATAGCTTCAATTCTTAGACTTGGTTCGAACATTCTTCATCAACTAAAGCATGAATATGATACAATATGAGAAGCATGGAATATTCATTCCTAAAAAAATACCTAATCTCTATGTATAATTCAAATATTATTATATTAAGGAACTTTCGACACAACATTAATAAAGTTAGAAGTTTCACATATGAAAAATTCATAGATATTATTCATATGTAGATGTCTTTAGGCTTGGTGACCCACCGAGTATCATCATTTAATGAGAGGTTATGTGATAACGAATTGACTTTAGATGAGATGAGCATGGCGTTGATTTATATGGCTAATGATATTTTTCCTTAGCCTTAACCGGGATTATTGTAAATTCTACAAAGCCACATGGGATTTTATCAAACCCAATTTGCTTCAAGTTTAAAGGAAGCCTTATCGAAGCAATCACTCAAAGAATATATTAATAAAGGTCTTATTTTTATTATTCCCGACGTGGAGATATTGAAATAATAACAATATGGAGGCCTATAAGCCTTATCAATGTTTCATACAAAATATTGGCAATGTCCATTGCATTTAATGATTAAGCAAACTCTCTGGCAATGATTGTTCATCTTGAAAAAACATAATTTATTCATGGCCATTTCATCCCGAAGAATGTCATTATTTTTTGGGAAGGGATGGAGTGAGAAAGATGAATTGATTTGGATGCCTCAGCCATCAAGCCAGATCTTGAGAAGGCATGTAACATAGTGGAGTGGATTTCATTTTAGCTATGCTCAAAGACCTAGGATTTGGTCAATGTTTTAGACGAGTTGTGGAAACACTATTTTCAGAACCTTCAACTAACTTATCTTACATGGGTTGAGTAAGGTGTTCCATTACCTATCCTAGATATTGGGAAAGATGGTTCTTTCATAACTCTCGAAGATAAATGCTCCAAGGACAACACACAAACTTATGTTCAAATATTTTGTGTAGCCTCTGGTTTCAAGATCCAACAGGAGAAAATGCAATGCTTTTAGGCAAATAAAAAAGGACACTCTGTAATAGAAGCTATCATAAGGTTGGTATTGGTTCTATCTAAGGCACATTTTACAATATTTTGGGATCCCATTCACCTTCCAAGCCTCTTCTAAATACCTATTATATGGTGTGATTTGGTGAATTGAAATCAAAATTTACAAGCGGATAATTAATCCTCACTCTTTGGCTTCCAAATTTCAAACATGCACCAAGGCACTAACATAAACACATGTCTATTATGTGGCATGTTGGGTACCCTCTATTCGGGATTATAATTTTTTTTTTGGGACAATGCTCAACAACATAAGGGATTTCACAGAGTTAATTGAAAATTGCATTGCTTACCCAATGATTTGGGTAATTTTGGAATTATTCTAACCCATAAGCATGCTCAATATCTTTGTGCAAAGTGGTTTGTCAGTGCTTTGAGGGTAAGGAAAATTCTCCTCCAAAATTTCATTACCATGGGATCTCCTTTGGGGAAAAAAGTGTAGAGGAACCTTTAGTTGTAGACATTGCTCACCACGCCTTTCCACATGGAAGTCAAAGGCACCTTTCTAGTTAAAAGTATTTGGAATCCCTATGAGGCCATAAAACCTAGACTTCCATGTAAAGGCGACTCCCTCAAATCAAGACTATTATACAACAACAATATACTTTGGTGGTTCCCAATGTTGAAATTCATTGACATATATCTTAGTTAAACAATTTGGTTTGTTGTTGAGCACCTCTTTAGGTTTGGAATTCAAATGATTTATGATAATTCACACCCAAGCAAGATATTGGAAACCTTGGCTAGTTCTAAAGGTTGAGTTAAGGCTCACTAAATTGGATAGATTGATCGCAGAAAGAGAGAGAAACCGTGTCCCTAAGAGTTTTTTCATCAAAATTGGTTTTTTTCCTGTGACTACTTGGTCAATATGTTGGTGTTAGATTCATTCTAAGGCCTTTAATAAAATACAAGCATGTTGATGGATATTATCGGTTGTGTTTGAAGCCTATAATTGATATCAATCTCGAAATTGTCTGGACACATAAATCTAAGAAGTGAAATGTCTCTTTCACATTCAATCCATCTAGAATCTCTTTGTTGAATCTAAAAAACTAATTATATTTTTGTATTTATATGTCTAATATATGGTTGAAATAAAATAGGAAAGCATGTTATTTGGCTTGATGATTGTTCTCAATGGGCTTAGGACTAGCTCTATCATTTGTGTAGTTAGTAACTTAGTATCTTACCTCCCATATTATATGTAACATGTCCCTTACAGGTGCCAAACTTCTATGGGATATTGAATTCCAAGTATCTTGGAAAGTTAGTAAAATAAGAGTCTTATTCTTCACTTGGTAAAAAAAAAAAAGAGAAATGAATGTCAATTCAGAAATCTTCAAAGTGATAGAAAATTTACTTATGACGATGGCACATTGATTTGTGCTAAATTGAACCTACAAATTTATGTTCAATCTTTAGATAATCGAGTATGAAATGTTAAATGAGTGTTGAAGCAAGGGTGGAGCGTAGGAGTTGGTTCATGAGAACCGTGGAAGGGGAGTCGACCAGGATCCAACCGTGAGTGCACAGAGTAGTTTGACCTAGAAAATGAAGCTGTCAAAGAAGATCTAAGGCCAGCGTGCTTGGACATGGAGGGATGCCAATGTTAGGAGTGGGATAAACCCCCTCCCTTTCTTGGACACATCTTGGATATACTTAGGGAAATGCCACAAATCAACCGGATCAGGAGTTATCTAGGGAGAGGACGAAGGAAACAAATAGAAAGAAGATGAGGGGGGGTTTCTTACTCCGATATGTAGAAAAACCATCTCTGTAAATCACGTCTGAGAAGTTGAGGAATTAGGTGGAGCAATGGAATGAAAAATACCTAATTGAAAAGTTCATGGTCAGTTGGCCAAAAGAGAGGGATATACTCTAGTGGATCAAGGGAACATGGAACCCGAAAGGGAACTATGATCTTCATATGAGAGAGAAGGGTTTCTTCACAATCATTTTCTTCAACAAAGAGGATCACAACTGGATCTTGATGGGGGGACATATTTCTTTTATTCAGCTGGGTTATTCCTTAGGACCTGGAAGGAGAGGTTTAACCTTGAAACATAAGATATGACTATTTCCCTCATATGGATCCGACTCTATTCACTCCCTTGTGAGTATTGGGAACCATAAATTATGGAGGCTATTGGGAATACCATAGGAAAATTTGTGAAGGATTCTAAATAGACAACGGGCCAAAGGTATACCACTTATGCTTAGATCTACGTCTATATGATGCTCTCGTAAGAACTCCCAGAGGCAATCAATTTAATATGGGTAGATGAGGACTGTGTCCAACCCCTAGACTATGAACAAATCCCATTCTGGTGGAGGAAATTCCATGAGTATGGGAACCTGAGTAGGGATTTCCCAACCCTCAAACCCAAGGTTATACCAACCCAGGGGTGAAAGGAAAAGGAGAAAGTGAAGGATAGTGATGGGTTTAATAAAGTCCAACATCGTAAAAGACAAGGTAAAAAGACCACCAACCCATCTCAACCGAAGCAGACTATGGAGAAAAATAAGCTTTTTGGGAATAGATTTGAGACCCTTAGCATGATGGATTCCAAGGAGGAGGAACTCAATGAGGGCTTAAATCCCCATCTAAGTTGAAAATGATGTAGATGGAAGAGTTAATGGAGGATATGGAGGAATATTTTCTGGAGCAAATGGAGGATATGGACTTAGGTGAATTAGACCTGGACGAAATAGATAAAGAGTGTAGTAAGAAAGGACAAGGGTATGTCTCAAGGAGGAATTTTGAATTCCTGCAGCAGGAAATTTTGAAAACCAAGACCTCCCCTCAATTGGGAATTAGTAAGGATCCATTGAAGGGTAGTTAAAAAAAACAACCTGAGGATGGGGAAAAACATGGTAGAAAGACAAATAGGAAGAGAATAGCATATATTGGCACAAGGATGATAGAGCCAGGCTAGTATCCAACGATAAAAGCGCCCTTCACAGAAGTTAACAAAAACACCCAATGAAGATAACAACCTACAATATATGAGGGGTCAACAATCCTAGGAAAGTGAAGAACCTTTGAAATAAGTTAAGAAAGGAGAAACCTGATGTATTATTTCTATAGGAAACAAAATGAAGCCCAGATAATATGCATACAATTAGGAATAAAATATGGCGTGGAAACCTAGGGATAGCTACTGATGTAAGAAGAGCGGTTGGAGGACTAGCTATTCTATGGCAACCTGAGAACATTCACCTCAATAATTTTAGGGAAACTCGAGTCTCTATCAGTGCAGACTTCCAGGTTTGTAATTCTAAGGTAAGAGGGACACTCACCAATGTCTATAGGCCAACTATTATATCTCAGAAACCCACTTTCTTATCACTCTTGGATAAGGAAGCGCAAGAAATGGAAAACCAATTATGTATTATGGGAGGTGATTTCAATTTGACTACATCCCTAGAGGAGAAGAAGAGAGGAAGAGGATATTTGGAAGCGCTCAATATCTCCTTCAAAGACGTTATACAAAAGAGACGGTTGGTCGACATAGAGACTGGGAACAGATGGTATACATGGAATAACAGGCTAGGATGGGAACATCAGGTGGCTTCTAGGTTGGACCGATTCATTCTATATGACGCAATGATTAATGGAGACAGGGATGTGACCACCCAGGTCCTACCCTCTGTAGGCTATGATCATTGGCTCGTTAGTTTGGTATGGAAGGAGGGGGGCCACCCATAAGGAACCCTTTCCGATTTGAAAAACTATGACTTAAACACAGGAATTTCAAGGAACTTGTTGGAAAATGGTGGGAAGAGATGGAACCTATCTTGGGAACTCTGATGTACCAATTCCAACAAAAGTTGAGAAAGTTAAAAGCAAAACTTCATACTTGGAATAAGGAGGAATTTGGGGACATCTTCCAAGAAAAGAAGTTTCTCAAGGACAAACTAGAGGAGCTTCAACAGGAAGACATGGACAATGGGTACACTGATGACCTAAAACACAGAGAACATGCCATCTTGGACTAGCTGAATTCTTAAGAACGACATGAGAAAATCAGCTGATTCCTGATATGAAATTTGTAGTTTGACAGCAGTAACATCACTTCTGGAAAATTATGAAATTGATCCAAAACAAATTGGTCACTTGGAAGTTGGCAGCGAAACTATTATTGACAAGAGAAAGTTAATAAATACTTTGTTTACGCAAATTTTTGAAGATTTTTCCCAAGTTCACTAAAATCATAATTAAAATAGCTTACAATTGTTTTCTAGAATTTGTAACTATGATAATTAAAATCCTACATAAGTTCCATCTATAATGTTTGAAAGGAAGTTAAGAGATATTTAATTTGTTAACCTTCCATTTTCAGTATGCTCAACAAAAGTAAATCATAGGATCTTTTCGTCCATTAATTTCTACTTATTTCTGTATATTTTCATTAGTTAGATTATCTTTACTAATATATCATTAGATTATGTTTGTTGCACATTTAAGGACACAAAAATAATTTTCACTATTGATTTTTCAAGTAATGATTTTTTGGTTTTTCCATATGTCACTACTAAACCTTGCATAAGAAAGGAAGAACAAACATTTACTTAGATGAAGAAAACCTTTATTTTAAATGTTCTAAAATGTTTCCCTCAACTTGTCTAGTTTCATATAATTTTTATTTGTTGGTTGGCCTTGGTGAGATGTAATTTTCATAATAACTGCAATACATACTCCAATCTTCAGGAATTTTGCAATTTGCCTCATCATATTTTCTAGCATAAATTCTAGATTTCATTAGTTTTTCACTGGGATCCTCTCACTTCAACATACCACCATTCATTAGTTTTTTACAATTTAATGCATTGATTTGACATGTTAACTTTTATGGTCAAGTTTTTTAAAAGTTAGCTTTTGATTTAAACATTAGATTTTTCTTAATAATAAACCTAAAATTTAACTCAAGACTTTATAGGAAATAAAATTATCAATATGTAGGTCTTCCAATGCTTAACAACCCCCTAATCTGGTAGTTGTTGTTGATATTTCAAAACAACTCCACATTTAGAGATTTATGAGCGTGAAGTTGGGAAGTTGCTTGTCCAACATAGATCTATAGGTTTACATAGATCCAACTTAACTCAAGATTTTAAAGCACTAAGAGATTTGCATCTCATTTTTTTGGATCCCTCTTGCTGCTTAATAAATCTAAATATACGATTTGTTGATGCTAAGCAACATTTTGATAGCATAGATAAGATGGAATGCTTCACAAATTCTTTTTGAGGGCTAGGGTTTGGAATTATCTCCAAGGAATTTTGGAGTAGGTATGTCAGAAGTCTGTTGTTTTTGTCCATTTAGAGGGCCCACCCTCACAATTAACTTACATAATGGATTAATATATTATACATACTTATAGTCATATATTTCCATAAGCTTGTTTATAAAAAATGTTACTACCAGGTAATTGGTATGATATAAAATATGTAAGTGTTAGAGTTGGATTATGCACTTGCAGTTGCTTGGAAGTTGAATACCGTGATTAAATTATATTAAATAGTTTAGAATCTTAAATCTTGAAGAAAGGTTGCAAATCCCATCTTATTGGGTTTGCATAAAGAGGACTAGTCATTTCAAAGCATGATATGGGACAAAATACATGAAAGCTTTGATTGAATGAAAATTTCGTTTCTTCAAAATATTTCAAGTTTATTGAAAATCTAAAATTTGAAAAATAGAGACAAAATTCAGTTGAATGTCATCTCGGAACTAGGCACATTTACATGGAGCAATGGTAGGAATCAGCTCAAAATCATGTTGGACGTTTTACATGACGTGTTCCATAGACAAACCACAGTAGGTACAGGATTATCACTTCTTCCAACTAGATTTTCATGTGCCCTTATGCTAATTTGACATGATTCATACATAAATATTGTTATGTAAGAATTTTTGGATTACACTGTAGGAGTTTAGAAATGTCCCATCAACATGGTGTAATTTAAAAAACTTCCATTGTGCAATCCATAAATAGGGACCTTTTTGAACTCAAATATAGTGTAATCCAAAAATTCTTACATAATGATTTCTCAATATGAATAGTTGCATTCTCAAATAAATTTGTTCTTATTTTGCAAATCTATATGCATTTTGAATTTTAAAGTCGGTATGGAAACATGCTCTAAATATGAGTCTCCCAGTACTAGAATATACTTGGGAATGTACATTTTTTCTATTACATTGCTTGGTGTAAACTTTAAAGTAAATTTAATAGTGAAGTATAGAATCTTATTATAGAGATAGGTCTATCAGAAAGTTATGATATTGTTTTTGTTGAAATCGTAGAAGTGATACACAACTGATGGAATGTAGATTTCTATTACATTGCTTGGTGTAAACTTTAAAGTAGATTAAAAAGTGAAGTATATGAACTTATTATAGAGATAGGTTTGTCAGTAAGTTCTGATCTTGTGTTTATTGAATTTGTGGAAGTGATACACAACAGATGGACTGTGGTTAAATGGCCAAGGAGCAACACACAAACCTTTTTTGAGTAATTGTATTGTTATGATAAGAAATCAATCTATGGATTAGGGGATAGGAGTTCACTTATTGCTAGTGTTTTGTTTGTTTGTTTTTGCTGCAATTTGAAGACCAACGTACTAGATATATTCCAATTGTAGCTCAGGGAAGGGTAATTAAGAGCTTCCTAGTTTATCAAAATGGAAATAATGCCATATATGTTGGATTCCAGTCAGAAAGCATTGCCTACACTTTAAAAACCTTTAAAGGGTAAAAGTTGCATATTTTAAATATTTTTCCTTCTAGGTGAAGAATAAATATTGTCGAATGTGACCCCTTAGCTATACAGGATCTACATCTAGACTATATGTTGTACATTGAAAGGTGGATCTACTATATTATATTATTAAGTGGAATTTTTGTTATAGCCATTTATTCTTTGCAGGAACATATTTTAGTGTTGGAGAAAGGAGAAAATAAGAAGGTATGCATGTGGTTTTAGTGAAATTATTGCATATTTTCCAAGTAGACCATTTTAAGGTTTTACACATCTAACATTATCTGGTTATGGTTTTTATTTTTCTACAGTATCTCCCTATTGAAGGATTGGATGCTTTTAATAAGGCTATTGTGGAGTTGTTGCTGGGAGATGGATATTATGCAACCAAGCAAGGATGGGTATGTCTATGTGAATTACATATGGAGAGAGAGGGGGGTGGGGAAAGGAAAGGGGAGACGGGTGTTGGGAGTGAACTTTCACTCTTAGGTTATACAATATTTTTGCTTATACATACTATGATAGAAAATGAAATTCATGCATTTGTAGATATGCCTAAGAGAACTTAGCAAAGGTTATTTTATTACTCCCCACCCCTTTTTAGACTGCCATTACATTGCTTTTGCAATGTGTATATGTAATTTATAGAATACTCTATTGACACTTTTATATAGGTGGCAACTTCCCAAGGCCTTTCAGGAACTTGTTATCTTCGCCTTGCTGCTGCCCTTATTCAAAGATAGCTTCCTAGAGCACAAGTATTGATTTCTTCTCCAACTTCATCTAAGTCTCATCTTCTCAGTGAAATGTTGAACTCTAAGTGATGTAATTGGAAAAGTGATGCTGAACTCAAGTAATATATTTAGAGTTGTCATGCCCATCTTACAATTGAAAATTTTTAATCATTATGATACAAGCTAATATTCCATCTCATTGAATTTTTTTAATTCTATCTTGATTTTGACTAGGGAATCACAAGAAAATTTTCAATGATGTTGGGTTTCCATGGTTAGAATATCGATACTATGAACCGAAAATTGTAGGACTAGAATTTGAAAGAATGATTGCAGACATTAAATTATGAGTTTTTTTCCTGGGTCCTTTCACATACTTAAATGTTTGGTATATGCACTATTAAATTTTTGGTAGTAGAGGATATTGATAAATTGCTTGACTTCTTGTAGGATACACCAAGTAGTTCTTTTGTGTTGCTTCACGGTTGTGCTCACAATCCTACTGGAATCGATCTAACTTCTGAGCAATGGGATAAGATCGCTAATTTCATTCAGGAAAAGAATCTTACTTCTTTCTTTGATGTTGCTAATTAGGTTTGTGATGATATAATGCTTAAATTTATAACGTTTGCATCATGCATTTCCCATTGTAGATTACTTTATGCTATTTATCTGCTTGCATTTTTCTATTTTTCCCAGTATCATGTGGAGCTAACTAGATTATTTAACTTCACCATTTAAGATATCAAATAATATTTTAACTAAAACTAATGTGGTGGTGGAAACTATGTCTTTGGAACATAAATGGATGGGTGAAGTGTAAATCAAAATCCATACATTCACAAGCATGGAAAATCACCATCGCCATTAAACGACACTTCAAAATTTATTGGGTCTTTAGGCAGTTGTATTTTATTCATGTTTCCATCCTATTGTTGGGACCTTTTAATTGTAGAAACTTGACATAGTTTCTTATCATTGTTTGCATCATTTTGAATAATTTGTGAGAGAGGACTTCTGCCAATGTGTTCTTTATATTCTTGGTGCATGCAATGCATATATGATGGGTGCTCAAGTTGGATATCTTTCAAGAGAGGAATTGATGGGTGCACATGACAGAGCAAACACTCAAAGCACCAACTCCACTGGTTTCAAGATTATGTTGGCTAAGCTTATTCCAAAGCTTGTTTCGACATTTAAGGAAGTTGGAGTAGATTGTGAACAAATTCTTCACATGTTTGAGCAGTTTTGACATGTTAAAAAGGGTTGTAAAATGTGACTACTTTGGTTGGAAATTATAGATATCAACAATTGTATTTCTTGATCACTCATATAGTAATACTTGGCATTTCATTGAATACAATTACGTGGTTGAAAATTATATATTGTAATTTGTACATGATATTACTATATTTAGTGTTGTAATTAACTAATATTCTGAATTTGCATAATTTACATGTGTATTAGATGATCATGAATATTGTACGATTTTTTTTTTTAAATTTAGACACAATATCATTACTAAAAATTTATGTTGATTAATAATGGACACAATTAAAACTACTTAAAAATAATGAACACATATAATATGACTAAAAATGACTAAATTAGTGACAAAAAATGAGAAAATTGAATACATAAAAAATGACTAAAAATGACTAAATTAGTGACAAAAAAGAGAGATAGGAGACCAAACAAAATTACCACAATTCGCATATAAAATGACTAAAAACGACTGAATTAGTGACAAAAAAATTAGAGATAAATGATAAAAAAAATGACTAAAATTCGCATATAAATGACCAAATGACAGTTTTGGTGGCTAATTTCTGGTCTCTTATCACGTGACAAAAAATGTGGTCATATTTAGTTTGGCCATTTATAGTTTGTTTGTGGTTATTAATTTGGTCATATTTGTGGTCATTAATTTGGTTATGTATTTGGTGATTAATTGTGATACTTAATGACCAAATGTAAGACCAAATGAATGTCCAAATATATGACCAAATTAATGATCACAAGATGAGCTATAAATGACCAAACTAAATAGGACTACTTTTGGGGTCATGTGATAAGAGACCGAAAATTAGCCACCAGTGATAGTCAAATCAAAAGTGGTCATTTATATGCGGATTTTGGTCATTTTTTGTCACTTCTCTCTCATTTTGTACTAGTGATAACCACTTCTGAGCTTGGTATGACAGAAAATGTCTGGTAAAGCAAAGAGTGGCTCCCTCGATGCGAGGGAGTGTTAAATGTACAACACTAGAAGTCATTCTCCTAGACTTGTGTTGTATCAAGTTAGGGACTTCTATAGTATAAAGTCAGGACATTGTGTTGTATACATTTCTATCTAGGTACTCATGTATTGAGGAGGGATGTCTATACTGTGATCTTATGTTATATCAATATTGAAGTCTTGTGTTGTATCAAGGATGTGGACTTTTGTTGTATCAAGTCAATGATTCTCATAGATGACACCCTATGAGAATGTATCTCCAATTATGCATATGAACTTCTATTGTACCAAGTCATGTGGTTATACTATGTGATATATTTCTAGTCATGGTCACTAAGTTCGATAAGTCTCATTTAGGGCTTAACTACCCCTAGAGTGAATTACTTTAGCATATGACTATATGGCTCAAGGAAATATATATGATCATTAGTATGTATGGAATAAATATTTTGAGTATGATATGATAAGATGGATAAATAATACACATATTGACCATTCACTAATTATTTAATGATAATAAGATAAATCATAGAGAAAGAGAATTTGAATTGCCCATGCAAATGTTTGAGTGAACTTAAGTTATAAAGCTTTAGTAAATTATGAATGCCTCAATCAATGCCTTAGTCAAAGCATCAGTTGAACTATTAATCATTGTAATCAGTTAAGTAAAAATATCTTAATGTTGGTAAACCAAGTACAAAATAATCTTAATGTTTGTCAATCAACATGCATCAGTTAACTAAAGAGATCCATGCAAAAGTTAATAATGGAAATTGTGCATGGATGGCACTAAGAGTGAATCATTGATGACACTTAAGTTAACATGTTAACTAAGTAAGTCAACATTTAGTTCAAGTCAGTTAACATTAAGTTCAAGTAAGTTAAAATTCAGTTCAAGTCAGTTAACATTCACTTTAAGTAAGTTATCATTCAGTTCAAGTCAATTAACATTCAGTTCAAGTAAGTTAAAATTTAGTTCAAGTCAATTAACTTTCAGTTCAAGTACGTTATCATTCAATTCAGGTCAGTTAACATTCAGTTCAAGTTAGTTCAGTTTTAGTTCAAGATAGTGAACACTCACTTAAAGCTAATTGAGGAAAGGAAGGGTGCTAATGTTTGCATGGAGGGAGTTTCGAGTTAGGTCCTCCTTATGAATGCACTATGTGGTGCTCTCAATATGTTTATTGAACCTCCTATGCACTACCTTCTGCATGCTAGTGTTTTTGTCTTGTTATTAATATGATAGGCACATGACAAGTTTAGTACAATTGCATACAATTGTTTTTACATGGTTACATTCGATCTCTCTTCTCTATTGTTGTGGTGATATATCTTATTGGGAAATCTACTTATGTGTTGTAAACCATTCTCTTTAAATCTATGTACCATACTCAAATAATTGCTAGGTTTTTCATCCTCTGTGTTTGGAGGGTTTTCCCAGGGTATATCTTATTTCTCATGGTTGATTTATGGAGTTGATTTATATGACTTATTTATGAAGATGATTTATTATGTGGATGATATATTTATCAGATTTACATGTGGCTGATATATTTATGAGATTCATATGTGGCTGATATATTCAGATGCGAAAAATTTATGAGATACATATGTGCTGAAATTGATTGATAAAAGTTTCAAAGTTCAAGCTTCTCGGATTTTGCTCAAAACATCAACAATCACAAAATCGATCCCTACCCCTCCTCAAAAGCATCAATAAAAACATAGTCATTATATCTTTTAACCATACTTGATGAAATAATATCTAAATAACCAAAACAAAACCTCCATAACGAGTAAGAAAATAATTCCAGTTTGATTGGCTCAGTGCCAATAGATGAATAAGAGTACAACACTATAGCTAAGAAAATCCTCGATAATTTAATAGAAAATATGTAGACACCGCCATAAAACTTATACATTCCTAAATAACAATACAAATGGTTAATGTGTTGTCCATAGTGGAAGTGATTCACATGCTAGTCACACGGGTCTTCATTAATTCCCAACTACCCTTGCGCTGTGGTCTCAGGTTTAACTAATCGTTTCAACCATTAAACAAGTGATTCATTTGAATCATATTGCGCTAGGAGGTATGGAGAGTCTCTATCCCAATTCTATGCGCTCGTTCCATTAAGGTTTGGCATGATATTTATGTTGGAGCAACATTGCCCCATGATGATAAGCACAGGGTTGATAATTTGTGGTATGGGTTATAACATCAATGATAGAATATAACCTATTATACCTGCAAGAGATAAATGAAAAAGATAGAGTTAGCTTGCAAAGTAAGCCAAGGCCATTGATGGGCCAGTTTCCAATTATTGCAGAGGTTAATTCATTTAATACCAAAAACTTAGATTAAACCCTCGTGGAGTTTAGGGGATCCTCATGCCATTAAAAATATATATATATTCAAATTGAGAAAGTGTATAAGTAATAAGGGTATATCATTATATATGTATAGTGTTATGCATGAAACAATACTGAACAATTAGTGGTTAAGGTAATCCACAAAAGTATGTATATATGTACATATTCTTCGAGTAAATAAAAATGAACAATTAGTGGTCTTCTTTCCCCTAGGTCTTCCACTTTTGGGATGAATGATCTCTTGTTGAAGCTTCGTCTCCTGAAAGAGAAAATCAAAGTATGGACGCATGAAAAGACCCTGGAGATGAAAGGTCAGATCATTTTCATTAAGGAAGAAATTAATAATCTCTTAAATTCTTCCTCTACGAGTTTGTTCGGCCTATATGAAAACAATAGGCTGCTGGCTCTTAGAGAAGAGTTAAAAAGATTGAGGGATCATGAACTTCTATCAGCCAGGCTCCAAAGCAGGATGACCTGGGCTTCACTGGGTGATGCCAATACCAAATTCTTTCACTCAGTGGCATCTGCTAGGAGGAACCATAATGCCATTTAGGGCCTAGAAGATGAAGGAGGTAATATGATTGAGGATGATAAAGGTTTAAAGGACTTGGGAGTCAAGTTTTTTAAGCAGATCTTCAGAGATGATAATTAGACCAATATTGAGGCTCAGCTGAAGGTCATTTGCCTATTCCCCTCATATCTTCAATATGAGGAGATGGTGTCTTTCACTTCCCAGATTACCTTGGAGGAAGTGGAACAAGCATTAAAATCCTTTAAGAAAGATAAATCTCCTGGTCCCGATGGATGGCTAGTGGAATTTTTCCTGGCTTTTTTTGATCTCTTAGGGAATGAACTTGTTGATTTGGTTGAACCTCCAGGCTGGAAGGTAGAGTTTTTCCTTCTTTGAACTCTACTTTCATTGCTCTTATCCCCAAAAAGGATAAACCCCTCTCCTTTGCTGATTTCAGACCAATCTCTCTGTGTAATCTGGTTTACAAACTGATCTCCAAGTTTGTTGCTCAGCGCCTTAAGCCTTTTTTAGACAAGTTTATCTCTCCTCAGCAATTTGGGTTCTTAAAAAACAGACAGATCTTTGAACCTTTGGCAATTACTCAGAAAGTCCTCCATACTGTCAAAACCAAAAACAGGTGTGTTCTTATTCTCAAGATAGATCTTTCTAAAGCTTTCGATAGGGTGAATTGGTCCTATCTTAGACTTATTCTACTACAAATTGGAGTTCCACTGGTGGGTGTCAACTGGATTATGGGTTGTTTGTCCTCTGCAAATTTTGCTTTGCTTGTTAATGGATCTCCTTCTAGCTTTTTCACTGCCTCCCGTGGTATTAGGCAGGGCTACCCTCTGTCACCGTTACTGTTTATCCTTGTCATTGAAGGAATCAGCCTCTTAATTGACGATGCTCGAAGAAATGGGAAGATCAAAGGCATCAGGATATATTCCCAGCTCTCTCTCACTCTCCTTCTCTTTGTAGATGACGTGATTATGTTTGGCATTGGTACCTTTGAGGAGTGGGTTGCTTTTAAAGTTATTTTGGAGACCTTCTGTGCTACTTCGGGCATGTGTATTAATATGGATAAATCCAGTTTTCTGTACAACAATGTTGAAGATGGGATATTAAACAGGATCTCTCGCTCTCTCACCTTTAAATCTGAGCATATCTCCTCAGGTTTTAATTACCTTGGCTACTTTATAAAACCCCTGGGTTATTTGGTTAAAGATTGGCATTGGCTTATTAAAAAATTTGAAAAAAGAATTCAGCATTGGTCTTTCTGACTTCTCTCCATTGGGGGAAGACTTGTCCTAATAAAAGTTGTTCTTACTATTCTGCCAGTGTATTGGATGGATTTGGTTCCTATTCCTAAGTCCATCCTTGATAAGCTCAGAAGTTTGATTTTTTCCTTCCTGTGTGGTTCTACAGTGGATAGTAAAAAGTTCCATCTTGCAGACTGGCTAGCTTTATCAAAACCCACATATCTTGGAGGCTGGGGCATTAAACATTTGGAATGGTTCAGTATATCTTTCCGCCTCAAGAGATTTTGGTTAGCCCTAAATGGGAACAGAATTTGGTTCAGAATATTGTCTGTGAAATATTTGAAAAAACTTACTGTGTTGTCCTCGATCCATAACAAAGCTTTCGTAGTTAGGGGTGTATCTGTGATTTGGAAAGGTTTTATTCACACCTTATCTTGGCTCAACAGAGGTTTAACCTGGCATGTTGGAAATGGGGAGTCTATTCGAGTGGGCTTGGATCCGATAGTGGGCATGGGATCACCATACTCTCTCCCAAAAGATTTCGGGAATACTTGGAGGACTATGGCATATTTATGCTAAACCAGGCAAGAAATTACTCCCCTGATGATCAGCACTATTGGCTCAATGCTGAAGATTTGGATTTGGGAGGAGATTGGAAACTTCTTTGGAAAAATTATATATCTGGGCTCGAGTATGGCGGAATCAAACTCTCTTACCAGGCATACTCATTATTATGGTCTTTTAAAAATTATGTTGGGGATCTCACTGCGGCTCTCATATATGATTGCATTACGCAACATTTTCATGATCTTTCTTCTAACTTGTCCCTTGTTTTGAATCTTCTCTGGAATTTTAACATTCCAGCAAAAATAAGATGTTTCATCTGGCTTCTGATTATGAATAAAGTTTTAACCTAGGATAATCTACAATGCCGAGGTCATCAGGGTCTGAGCATATGCATCCTCTGCAGGCTGGGAGAAGATATGATACAACATCTGTTTATTGACTGCTCTTTTACTAAGAGAGCCTTTGCAGTTCTTCATGATCAATATGGAATTCCAACCTTTTTTAAGGGCACTGTCAGGTCATTCCTTGAATTTTGGTTCAAAAACTTTTCAGCCGGCACAACTTTTATCTACTTGCCCCTCTTCTTTTTCTGGAGCATCTAGAAACTAAGGAATGGTTGTATTTTTGACAATAAGCAGGCCACCGTTTACTCTATCATTCTACAAACTGAAGCGCTAATGTATCTTTATCCTGTTCCAAAAAAGAAGAAAAAATTCAGATGCATTGGTTCTTTTCCATAGCTCATCTTCCCATGTGGTTTTTTTGACGAAGCAGCTGCCGAGAATCTTGGGGGAGCAGGTTTTGTGATTCATTTGAGTGGTTCTCATTCTATAATCTTTTCTTTGGGCCGTGGCAGCAGTACTAATACTAAATCTGAGCTACTATCTCTCTGGGCTCTCCTTGTTGTGACTAAACATATGGGGATCCCTCTTCTCACTATATTCGGTGATTCCCTTGTCATCATCTCATGGGAAAACATGACTACTTCATTAAAATATCCTAATCTGAGTCACTGGTGTGAGGACATACGATATATGTTGCAATCTATTCCATATGTGACCATTAAGCATATTTATCATGAGCATAACTAGCAGGCTGACAGTCTCTCAAAAAAGGCTCTATCATTAGATACTGGTTTTGGAAACTTCTTGGAATCTTTGGATGGCATGAACATTGATCATGGTAACTTTCATCTTTTTTAAAGCCTTGTGCCGGGCCTCAGCCCACACTTTTTTGCTCAGAATTGTGTTTATGTTTGTTCAGAAGCCTAGCTGACACTGAAGAGACTCTTAGCCTTCTTGTTATGCTCAGGACTAGTCTGCTTCATGGTCATATTTGATCTTGAATTTTTTGCAAAACTTCTGACCTGTTTACAGGAATGATGATAAAATCCTGCCCTTGGTAGGCTTGTTTGTCCATTATTGCTCATGCTCTTGGTGACATGGTATCACTATAGTGATTAGAAGGTCCCCAAGGTGTAAGTTTCACAGTTGATGGATTGCCATAGTAGGCTGATTGTATATGATGTCCTTTGATTCAATTATGAATATCAAGGTCTGGTATTTTTTCTTCTGAAAAAAAAGGTAATCCACAAAAGTATGTATATATGTACATATTCTTCGAGTATATAAAAATTATGAAATACAAATTTACAAAAAGACAAACAACTAATCGATGATATTACCATAATTCATTCTTATACTCTCGAATAGACAAGTTAGTTAAATGATAACTAGCGGTGCAACAGATGAAGGATATAATCATTATTGATTTGACTATATATTGACCTTTAAGAAAAAAAATTTGTTTGTAAATTTATGGTGACATTACATGAATATGTTTCTCTCTCCTTAAGGTCTAAAGAATCATTCACTCTCATTTTGTCTCACTTAAAAGGACATAGAAATTTTTTGTAATTTTCAAAATTGCATTATCCTCAAAGGCCTAGTCAATACCTAATAATGTCGGATACAAATTTGAACTATCTAAAATATCAATGGCTTCAAAGTCCACCCTTTTTTTAACTCCATCAACATTTACTTCAACATATTATAGTCTACCTACTGGATATACGCTATACTGATTAGCCAATCTCAATTGAATCAGGGACCACACGAATCTAGGCTTCCCCATTACCTCCCAACATTTTTTAGTAGAATGTTCACATTAGATCCCAGAACTAAAATGAAATCTTGCATCTCATACCCTCCTATTTCCAATTAATTTTAAACTCCCTTCCAGTTCTTTTCTTTTTCCCAATGCACCACACTTTCCTTTTTGGAAGTGGGGTAGAAATAGGAATATCTACCTCTTGCATTGCGATATCATCTATGTTAACTCCTTTATAACAAATAAATCACTTAATATTTTAACACATCAGTGAACAATTCACTTATCCTACTTTCAGACTCAACATCTATGTTAACACCATAACTTACATTTTCTGAGCAAGTTTGGGCTTATTCCATAGTCACTTGTCCATCGTGCATGATCTGTCTATGTTGTGCAACATCAAATTTAGGAAACAGTTTCACTAATTTTATGATATTATTTTTTAACAACTAGTCCACATATCCTAGCTTACCACAATATTATCCTATTCTAGTTCCTCCTTACGTCACAATCTATACATCAATAGGTGCCTTCATCTTTTGATCCTCACGTAGTTCTATAGTGACCATATTACAATGCTGCATTTTCTCTTCCCATTTTACTGTCAATTATGGGAAATTTATGTACTATGCTTTGTGTTGCAACAATTGTTGAATATGGTTGTCATTGATGCCAAAGGAGTTCAGTAATGACAAAGACATGACAAAATACAAAAGATTGTTTATTTAATTGTCATTGATGTCAAGCAGAGTCAGAATCATTATAACACTATGTTTCTATGGAGTGAAGATTTGGATGACCCAGATCATAATAGAGAGAAAGATCAATGGTCTAGAATAGTTACCGCAATGACAAGGTGCAATATTGTTAAAACTGCAGGAATACTATTGTGGAAGATATTTACGGAAGCCATGTTTGAGAATTTATGAAAAGTAAACCCGCAATCCGCAATCCACAATTGTAGAAGAAGTTTTGCGAAAAACGAATTGCGGAAGTAATTTCAAGAAAAGTTGAAAAGAATACCCGCAATCCGCAATCCACAATTGTGGAAGAATTTTTGCAGAAGCAGTTTTGATAAAATTCAAAAAGCAGATTCGTAATCTGTAACCCGCAATTGCGGAAGGAAGGAGTTCCCACAGATTGTGGAAAGATCGTTGCAGAAGGTTAAATGCAGAAAGTTAATTACAGGAAGGTAGTTGTAGAAAGAAGCATTGCGGCCACCACTTTGCAGAAATATCGCTGCGAAAAGGGAATTGCAGAAGGTCGTGAATGATCAATTTAAATAGAGTTAAAAATTAAACAGAGAGGTAAGGAAACACATTTGATGAAGAGGCATGTTTCATGAAGTGATGTGTCTGATGAATATGCATGAGTCTAGATTGAAAGGGCGTAGATTTAAAACTCCAAGATGAAGATATCCATTTGTAAAGAAAGATGAATGATGTATTTATAAGCAAGATTTCGAGTTTAGAAAAGATGTCTCAATAGTCTAGATCTATATAGCAGTAGCAGAAGACAGATACCAAGTAAGTAATGAGAAACTGGTGACAAAATTGAAGACATAAGAATATCTGGAAGTTTGATAAAAACATATTAGGGTGGCAGGGTGGTTTTAGGGTAGGCTACATGCCTGGAAGGAGGTTGTAGCCTCCTTCCAGTGATAGCTGGTAAATAGGGTGTCATAGCATCCTTTTAGTAGTAGCTGATAAAATCAGGGGGTCATAGCTTCCTTCCAGTAGTTGTTGTTAAATAGGGCATTGTAGCATCCTTGTCTGTAGAAGTAGAAAGGAACTATTTGTAAATATAAATTTACAGTAATAGGAAGTAATGGTGGTTTTCCCAATTGGGATTCCATGATAAATGTGTGCTCCCTATATCTTATTGATCATCTGTATTAATGAATAAGTTAAAAGTGCTTTTAATTGCTAAAAGTTGTTATCGATACTGATTCACCCCCTCCCTCTCAATATTGTCCAATATTCCAACAATTGGTATCAAAGTTGGATTCTTCACTAAAGTTTAAATCACTGGAAGGAAGATCGTCTTAAAAAACACTATGGATCAACAAGAAGGGTTAGCCACCAACAAACCTCCATTATTTACAAGAGATAATTATGCAGACTGGAGTGTAAGAATGAAGTGCCATCTAATGTCTCTTGGATACAAAGTATGGAGTTCTGCTGAAAAAAGAATATAAAGTACCCGACGACCTACCTATAGATATAGATAAACTAGACCAATATGAGGCCAATGCAAAAGCCTTGAATGTAATTTTGAGTTGGTTAACAAATTCAGTGTTTGTAAAAGTCATGCAATGCAAGACACCCAAACATGCGTGGGAAAAATTAAAATGTGTCTATGAAGGAGTATCCAAAGTAAAAAAATCCAAACTTCAGACATACAAAGGACAGTTTGAAAGTTTAAAATGAAAGAGGAAGAAAATATTGCAGAATATCTTTTAAGAGTGGATGAAGTTGTCAATTCTATTAGAGGCCTTGGGGGAGTAATAAAGGAAATAGAATTCATTGAAAAAGTACTAAGAACCCTTCCCATGAAGTATGGCTCAAAAGTATCTACTCTAGAAGAATGAGATGATATTGACCTCATGAAAATAGATGAACTACATGGGATATTCACTGCATATGAGATGAGAACAGGACAAAATGAACCTTCGAGAAAAGAAGAAACATTTAAGGTCTCAAAAGAACCAAAGAAGTCTGAAACCCCATCTAAGAAACACTCAGAGAGTTCAGATGATGAAGAAGATCTGTTCATCAAGAAACTTGAAAGAGGTACTAGCAAGTATAAAGGAAAGCTACCTCTAAAGTGTTTTAATTATGGAAGAATTAGACACTTTGATTCAAAATTTTCCTATCCTAAACAAGATGATAGTGATGAGAGAGAAACCTCAAAGAAGATAAAAAAGGACAAGACCAGAAACAAGAAGAAGATTCTTTGCACCATGGAAGACAATGAAGATGAAAACACAAGTGGAGGTGAGGAAACATAAAATCTATTCATGGGAATAGAAACTCAAGCTAAAAATGGTGAATCAGATGAGGAAGGAGAAGTAGACCTACAAGATGAACTCAGTAGTGCTCTTGAAGAACTTGAAAAATGCAGGAAAAAAAACAAACAGTCAAACCAAATCATTAGTGACTTAAAGACCTAGAATCAAGAGGCCAAGAGGATTGAAGAAGACCTAGATTTGCAGCTCAAAAAGAGAATACAATTGTAGCTCAAAAAGATAATACAATAATATGAAAGGATTGAAGAAGAGATTATGCACCTTATAAAGAAGTTTGATGAAGAATTTATTAAGAAAAAATTAGAAAACAGTTCAAAGAATCTAGATGACATATTGAGTAGCCAAAGACCATCAAGTGATAAATCTGTAATAGGATATGACAAAGAAAAGAATCCAGAATGTGCCTCCCTCACAAACCAAGGTAGAAATAAAAGAAGCTATGTTGTTGCACTAAAGAGTCCAATTCAAAAGGAAGAAATCAAGAAATCTGCTCTATCTTCTCATGAAAAATATAGAACTAATGTGATTCCTAGAAGGCCAATGACAAGTAGATATCAATAGATTTTTTTGGTCATTGTTATTCCTGTAATAATTTTGGTCATAAATCCCTAAATTGCAGAGCATATGGAAATTTTCGTGACTACAAGAAGAATGCATCTAGTAGAAAACCAAAAGTAAGAAACCATAATTTTTTTGCACCTCTTCAAAGATATGACATAGAGTGTTACAAATGTAATAAGCGTGGACATATAGCAAGAGATTGTAAACTAATGACTCCTACAGAGAAGGCTGCTACAAAAGAGTTTCAAGACAAAAAAAGAGATAGGACTAGAAGAAAAAGAAAGAGGAGGAGATGTCCATGATTTCTCTATGTGCGACAAAAAAGAAGAATATATGGCATATTGGTAGTGTGTGTTCAAAACATATGACAGCATATCCAAACAATTTCATAATCCTAAGAAAAAGGTAATACGGGAAAAGTCACTTTTGGAGATAATATGTCTTCCAAAATAATTGGCAAAGGTATAGGTGCTATCAATGACAAGATCAAAGCTAAAAATGTGTTTCCAGTGGAAGACCTAAAGCCTAATCTCCTTAGTGTAAGTCAAACATGTGATCAAGGGAACATCTACATTTTTTACTCTAAGAAATGTGAAATCAGAAAAAAGGACTCAGGAAGACTTGTTGGTACTACTGTAAGGAATTCAAGTAATGTATAGAGTCCTAGAAAATGAAGAACAATGCTACATGAGTATGATTGATGAAAGTTGGTAGTGGCATAGAAGGATGGGGCACTTAAACTTTGAAAATAGTATGAAAGTAAGTAATAATGGAGCCATAAGGGACTTGCCAAAAATTGTGAAACCTCTAAAATCAGTTTGTAAACATTGTCAACATGGGAAGCAGACTAAAGAAAACTTCAAAGAAAAAGAACATACAAACTCACATCCATTGGAAATAATTCACATTGATCTTTGTGTACCAAAAAGAACAAAAATATTGCAAGGAGAGTACTATTTTAGGTTTTTCATAAATGATTATAAAAGGATGACTTGGGTTACATTTCTCAAAGAAAAATTAGAAGCCTTTGAGAAGTTTAAAAATTTCAAAGCAAAAGTTGAGAATGAAACAATTAAAAAAAAATGTCTAAGGTTAGATCATGGAGGTGAATTCACTTCAAATGAATTCAATGAATTTTGTGAAACCCTTGGAATTAAAAGACAGTTTTCATCCCCCAAGGATTCTCAACAAAATGGCGTTGTGAAAAGAAAAAGTAGGGAAATCCAAGAAGCTGCCAGAACTATGCTAAATGAAGCAAAACTTCCTGATGTGTATTGGAGGGAAGCAATATATACAACTATTTATGTACTATACAGAGGACGGCTTAGAGTTAACCCCATAAAAATGATCCCTAGAGAGGTTAGTTAGGATCCATGGAATATCTTATTGAGAGACTATGTTGGAAGGGGATACTGAAAATTATTTGTTCTCATCTCTACTAAGGGGGTGGTATATTGTTTCTTTGAATATATATATATATGTAAATTATGATGAGTGGCAAAGAGGAACATAACTACATGGTGAATTGATACCTTAATCTCTTGAATTTAGATCTTCTGGCCTATGTTATTTGCATTGAGCTAGGATAATTGGAATTAGTTCTAACCTAGATTTAATATTCAATAAGTATGGGATTTATATGGTTAGGTACGTCTTAAAGGAACATCAATTTGGTATTTATAATATTAGGAATGAATATGCAATGATCAAAGGGTATATGGACTTTGTTTTAAAGAAGAATACACTCTAAGGGAATCATGGACCCTATGGCCGGGTTTCTAATTAGAATATTTAAGGCTCTATAATCTTAGCAAATAGGTTCTTGCTAGAGGTTTTTAATAATATGGTAGGTTTCTTAAGTTTTCATTTGTGAGTTCCAATTTTCAATTCTATGTGTTTTACTATAGGATTGAAAAGAATTTGGTATAGTTTTTTCTTTTTGGAACACCATTGGAAAAAAATACCATGAATGCTACTTGTTGATGTAATTGAAATTTAAAAAAAAATCATAAACTAAAAATTCAAAATTAGAGTTGCATAACAAATATTAGTCAATTAAATTTTATTTAATTGTATAAATAAATGGAAATTATTTTATGGAAAAAATTGTGAATTTCTATAGCATAATGGTTTCTTGGGGCAACATTTTTAAAAAATAGCTTAAAAGTTAAATTCTAATCTATGGGGTAAAAGCATCGT
>LPNX011206248.1:577607-607287 GCA_001517045.1 Pseudotsuga menziesii | reverse complement strand
TGGCAATGAACTTTCCTAAGAGATAATGAACTAAATAAATCTACAAATCCATTACGAATTAGATAATGGTGTAATGAAACAAAATTTTTCATTATGAATGAGCTTTTATATAGTGTATTTTTTTTATCTTATTTATTTCAATTTCTTTAAAGGCCATTATTATTATTCTAGCATCTCATAAGTGCTTAAAAAACCACAACCCTCATATCTATCTTCAATTATTTTTAATTCCATTTTTTTAAACAAGTTTTATAGAGGCACTTTTAAGATTGCTGTACATTTTTTTAAAATTTTTTTATGACATATTTTAATTATTATTAAATTATTAATAAAATAATAATTTTTATGTGTACATAAAAGCTTTACCCAAAAAATATCATTTTAAAACATCAAAATCAATTTTTTTTTATTTCTATAATAAAATTTTAATAAATTTAGAATAATAAGATACATTTATCTTGCCGCAAAGTGAGACACACTACCATGCTTTTACCCCTACTAAAATGCAAAAAAAAATTCAAACCCTCAAGATTTATTCTATTGGGTCGATGGAGGTCAATGAATGTGAATGGGGTAAGTGGGGTCTCTATGTAGCAGGCTGGGTTGATCAGTTTTGGTTGTCCAATCCACTATTCGATCAAGGGTTCCCGTGGGAAAAAAAAATGAATCTCCTTTCATTTTCTTTTATAAAAATAAATAACTTGATTGATCTCTCAAGATCGATTAAGTTATCAAGTGTTTGAATAAGATATTATTGCTTGGACCCACACCATCCATCCATGGGAGGATTGGTCGATTGAGACTATTTGATTGGAAGCTCCATCAGGAGCTTGATTAAGTTATTGCATACTTGATTCATCCTTAATGGTCAATTTAGCTTGATAGCTCTATCTAGAGTTTTCTTAACCATCCAAAGCCTTGATCAATGGTTTGGTTATTTTGATCAATGGTTTGGTTATTTTGTTGAAGTTATTGCATACTTGATTTATCCTTAATGGTCCATTTAGCTTGATAGATCTATCTAGCGTTTTCTTAACCATCCAAATCCTTGATCAAGGGTTTGAATATTTTGTTGAAAATGCTCGATCAAACTCTTAATAGATCGTTAAATTTATTCAAATAACTCAGTTGAGCATGTAGAAAACTCCATTCTCTCTACTTTCCTTACCAATAATTGTTACCCATTTCCAAGATTTCAGAATTTGATATTTTTTTTCAATTTAACACCAAATATTAGGCTATTATATCCTATATTTAGATTTAGATAATCAATTGATTATATAATGTCTTCTCAGTTGAGCATGTAGAAAACTCCATTCTCTCTACTTTCCTTACCAATAATTGTTACCCATTTCCAATATTTCAGAATTTGATATTTTTTTTCAATTTAACACCAAATATTAGGCTATTATATCCTATATTTAGATCTAGATAATCAATTGATTATATAATGTTATACTTCTCCCTATTGTCTCTTTTTATTTATTTTACACAGATCAAATAAAATATCATGGGTAAAAAGAAGTGCTTATATAATAGTTATGCAATATTCTCTCACACATAAAGGGTATACATACACAAGTAATATACATAAATTTAATTCCACCCTTAGTAAATTTGACTAATTATGTTGATTTATGTACTTTGACACAAATATATACTTCCATAGAAAGTTTATTAATTTGTTGTGAAAAACACTAAATCCAATGGTCCATTTGTCAAAGGGAAACTCTTATTATACCTGCCGAAGGCGCAGGTATATTGTTTTCGATTTGCTTTGACTAACTATTAATTTGCCAGTTGACTTAATTTTTTTTCTAAATTTCCTATGTCTTACATTATAGTTTAATTTTTTTTATTTTTAGGTATTATTATAAAATCATTTGTCTAATATGTTATTGGCTAGGTCTTATCGCCAGACAGCTGCTTAGAGCAGATTGTTTCTTGTCTTATGGATGGATGAATGGTTTGGTTTTGTCCTAACTTTTTATATGCAAAGCAAAGTTGTTACTGAGCAAAGCATTTAACATTGCACATAATTCTAATAAAAATTGTCAAACTATCAACATATCCGCCCTTAAATGCACCCTCCTTCTCTCTTAGGCATCTCTCTCCTGGTCCAATGCACCGCCATCCGCCTCCAACTCGCTCCTCTTCAATGCACCGCTGCGTTGCTCTTCAATGCACCGCCTTTGTCCAGTCATGAGTATGAAGCACTTAATTCATCCCTCTTCAATGTACAGCCTTTGTCCAGTCATGAGTATGAAGCACTTAATTCATCTCTGCAATACCGATTCTTTGCTCTTGAATCTCACTGCTTTCTTTCACTACAGAGACTTTGTGCAGCAATGACCATGGAGCGCTTAATTCATGGGATCTCACTGCCTTCACTACAGAGACTTTGTGCAGCAATGACCATGGAGCGCTTAATTCATTCCTACAATTTCTGAATGTTTTGCAATATCTGAATGTTTTACCAAGATCTGACCGCACTGACTCTTGGAGAATTCATTGCTGCAGTTTCTGGATGCTTTTACCAAGACATCACGGCAGGGACATCGCTACCCTGTAAGATGTAATGTACATGCCTTCGCATCTGGATGATTATGATTATCTGTCATACCTTGATTCATCTCTTCTTGATAGGTTTTATTCACTGTACTTCCACTTTGATTTATCGTTTCCAAATTAGGATCACCGATGTTGGTATCCGCTGCTTGTTGCTTGCTCTTCGAATCACGTGTGCCTTCCATCCCTCATACGTCGTGTATTTTCCTGGTGAAGAACCAGCCGGCAGGACCAAGGGCTGCATGTTGGACTCAATTTTTTGTTGCTATCCTTTAGCAGTATTCCTATTTCCCAACTTCAGTATAAAATTTTGGATTTCTTTATGGTTCCTGGAACATTCATTTAGTACACAACCTAGACAGTAGAATAGTACATGGGACTTTGTGAATTACCATATACGGACCTGGAACGTTATTCCAAGAAATCAATAATCTCCAATTGGCATAATTGAAAGAGAAATTTGGCATTTTCTTTTAAAGAGTTAAAGAGTTATTGCAATGAGCTTGGGCCATTTCCAGCTGGACTCACTCTTCAAGGTTAATAATCTGTGAAATATTGCATTTGAAGGATGAAAAGTTGATTACCAGTTAATAGGGCCAAATAGTCATTGTTGTTCAACACTCCAATGTGTACTATTGCTGCTTCTTATGTGAGCTACTCATCTGCCTGTGAAGTCTCAGCCATCAATCTAGTGAGTAAGTTGTCAATCTATGATTTTTACATTTTGCATACATAATATTCTAGTTACTGCTTAATTTCAATGGTAATTGCATAAGATTATAGTTGCTACTTAATTTCAATGGTAACTGTTATGTTGCAATAATTGTTTCAAGCTGAAAATGATAATAACTAAAGTCAATGTAAGAAATAGAAATTCAGGAATTAAAGATCATAAAGGAAAGATGAATGAGATCGTTTCCTTCACAATTAGCTTGAGCGCTCAGTTTAATGGGAAAAATCATTGCAACAATAAGCATAGGCTATGGAAAAAATCCAAATTACAAAGAATAACTCCTGGTAATTTACCAAATTTAGGAATACATATAACAAATTCCATATAAACAATAGATCCCAGAAAAACAAAAGCAGCTGAAACGAACCTGATGGCCTGTAATATACCTATTACAGAAATCATTGCAGTTCAGTCATCTTTACTAAAGGAACCCGATGGAATCTGTATTTTAGCCAAATAGAAGACAAAAGTGAAAATGGCCGAAAATGTTGAGTGTAAGCTTCTTGGAGGCACCATTTGATCTTTAAAACACAAAATTTAGCACAGAACATTTAGTTTGATCCTCTTTCTTTCTTTAAAGAGACTTGAAAATAAATTTAGGCTAATAAACTGTATTTATGACAAAATATTCCAAAAACAAAAACAGAAGAGAGAACTTCCTGGAAACCTATTTCGCTCCACATAAACCAATATTACTTGGCTTAAGGAAATATAAGTTACTATATGGTTAGTAAACAAATAAAAGAACATAAACTAAGATCTAACAAAGAGCTTCTTCTAAACCTATTTATCTCACTGTCTATCTCTTTATCTGGCATTGGTTCTCCTTACTTGTCGCCATCACCCTCACCCTTATTTATCTGCCATTGGTTCTCCCTTAAAAGGCAGTTCAGAGATGACTCTGTTTTTATGGCTGTGCGAGCTACAATCTTTTCATTTTGATAAGGCTACGTTAGTGTCCATATCTCTTTATTTTTTACATACTCAACTTGAATTTTATTTAGGCACTCTAGAATTATGGCAAAGATGGAAATTGATTCACTTTGTTAAATCAAAAGATAGCATGAGCAACATCATTTTATTTACCCTTCCAATAAAAGATCTCAAAATTCAAAGCTTGAAATTTACTACCCCTTATTTGCTAAAAGGAAAAAGATTTCTACTCCAGAAATTATTTTAAGTTGTCATATTTTATCTTTACCAAAAATTTAATTCATAGTACATATTGTCTGAATTTAATGATGTTGTTCGCAATGAAAAGAATTTCCTTTTTGAATGTAGACTCTACATATTCTTCTTGTTTGAGTTTATACGTGTAGAAAAAATGAGGTGCATATATAACATCATTATCATTCTTCTAAAATCAAGAAAATAAGACGTATTAAAAAATAAAGTAGAGATTATAGAAAAACAACTTATCTAAGAATTTTTTTTGCATCTAAGAATTTCCTTTTTCATTGTTGGAAAATGTAATTACTCGCAGATCTGTACTTGTCTCTCATAGGACTTTGTCAAGGTGTGTACCAGTCAAGATCTTGTAGGTCAGTCTGACAAGAAGGAAGAGTTCAACAATGTAAATCAGTAGAATTATTTTCTAAAGCTAAGTTGTTAGGTAGATAGTTATCACAGTCTTTAATGGTGAGTCAATCGACCCATGTAGAAGCAATCTTCAGGTTGCTTATAAATAGAAGAAGCAAATTGTAAATTAGGTTAGAGACACAACAGACACAATAGAGATCAAGGTGAGAAAGAGAAGATGAAGCTCAAGCTTCTATGTAAGTGATTCAGTCGAAGAGCTGAAGCTGTGTAAAAGGATCAGTCGGTGGACCTACAAGTCTGGACTGACAAGTTTGTAATACTTTGTTATTTCCGCATAAGTTATATATATGAAATAGTTTATGGTTGAATGTGTTTATTTGGCCACACAATATTTCCAGATTTACTTGTTTAAATGTCTTTTACAATTACAATTGAGTGAAAGAACAAGAACCCATAAATTTCTCACCGTGTAAAAGTTCCACGGTTTTACGGCACATTGGTTGACTCAAGTCTTCCTTCATATTTGGGCATATGTTTTATAAGTTGTTTGGATTTGTTAATGTGTCCATTTTTACTTCATCTTACTCACAGGTGAAAAACATTTGTAATTTCTTAAGTCTCTTAGACTAAGAAACATACTGTGTAGATTTTGACCAAAGTGACCAAAGTGACCAAAGTGAACTAACAAGGTCGCTTGAGTAAGCTGACTTGAGAGGTCGGTTGAGTGAGTTGACTTTAGAAGCCAAGGAGGTCAACCGACTTGAGAAGTCGAAGAGGTGAGCCGACTTGAGTGGTCGAAGAGGTGAGCCAACTTAGAGGTCGAAGTGAGCCGAGTGAACCGACAAGTAAGTCGAAGTAAATTTAGTCGAAAGTTCGACTAAAATTTATAAACTTGTCTAGTCGGGACTTAGACAAGTTTCACCCGACTAGTGGGAAAAAGAAAAAGAAGTCGGCTGAAAAAGTGAAAATTGAATTTTAATATTAACTGAGCGGTAAACTCAAGTTTAGTCGGCTTGGTTTTGGCTAAGTGGTATCAGAGCAAGGTTTATATCAGCCCAAGATGTAGGAAAGAAATCTTGTCTTAAAAGGTGGAAATTTAATTTTCTAAGGAAAGTTAATTAAAAAAATTAAAAATGGCTTCCACTTCTCGTTCATTGCAAACTCCATTTTTTACAGGAAAGAATTATGAATATTGGTCTTTAACAATGAAGGCTTTATTCATAGGTTAAGATGTCTGGGATTGATCCGAAAGCAAGATCTTTGCTACTCTATGACGTTAACATGAATTGCATAAAGAGCATGAATGAAGCTCACAAATCCATAAGAAGAGAACCAAATAGCATAGACAATACACACATAAAGAAAGTTGATAACAGAGTTCGTCCAGGATGGACTACGTCTCTAGGCCTGCTTCTCAATAGGAGGGCCGATCTATAATCTCATCATAAGGCAAAATACATGGAAATGATACAATGATACCTTGGCGACAATGGTTAGGAGGAGAACCACTGCCCAAAACACAACCAGACTGCTTCTAGCAACTCCGAAGCCTGAAGACGGTGTAAAATGAGTATAAACACTCGTACCTTCCTCCTACAGAGCTACGCAATCCCCCTTCTCTCCTTTAGCTACAAAGTCTCCACTCCAAAGCATGAGTGGAAAATGGCAACTAAGGGGGCTTATATAGCCATGACTTGCCCCTCTTCACATTTTCCTCATGTTCTCTTTGGTTACAACAAATTTTCCAAGATTGGCACCTTGTTTCAACTTCTCAAGTTTTGGTTGGGTTCACTTAAAGCTCCTTTTATCATGTAGTTGACATAATTAACAACTATGCCAACCACATACCCAAGTATGGCTTTAATAAAATCTGGTTGCAAAACTACCCAACCGAACTATGTATAAAACCCAAAAATTTGTTATAACAGAGAAACAATTCTCAACCCACTTTTAACCCAAACTCCATAGTTTATAATTCGACATGTGCTAAATGCGCTAGGCTCCCATGCTGGTCGGAGCTCCTGGTCACGCTGGAGGAAGAACCAGGGTCGGGGCTAAGCCCCGACCCCTTTGGGGCTCGAAATGCCACTGCACTTTAAATAAATTTATTTCCATACCTTACACAAGGAACACCTTGTGGGCTAATGGTACGGTGGAGCACTATGCACGAGAGGTCACGGGGTCGAACCCCGTGGAGGCCAATCTTCCTACTAAACTTTTAACCAATCATCAAGTGCCATGTGGCGAAATATTACTGGGCCAACACCCCTTCCATACAGACACGTGTTCCCTCTGGATTGGACCGTACAATTGAATGGGTTGACATGTCATCCATCCGTACATGCCACATGTTGTCCTCCCATTGGTTCGTACACATGCCATGTCATCATGTTTGTACAGTACGGATTCCATGTGTCACCCTGTCAGTGGTGCCACGTGGCACCTCTTTTTGCCAATTTTGTCTGTTGACCTCATAGAACAGAACATGATAAATTTCTCATACATAGTCCGTTTGAGGTGAAACGAACACCGTTGGAATCGTCTCGACGAGCCTTTCGATCTGGCGCTAGTTTTGCTGAAATTGGAGGACTTTGAAAATTTGACCTTCCTGGATCCTCCTGGATCAGGGAGATAGTCCAACATGGTTATGCAGAACCAACAGACATGACAACATATAACAATCTCATACAGGCTGAGAAAGATGTGTTGAGAGAACAGAGGAAGAAAGATGGAAAAGCTCTGTTCTACATACATCAAGCTATGCATGAGAGCATACTCCCAAGAATAGCAGCAAAAACTAATGCTAAGAAAGCATGTGATACATTGGAGACTACCTATCAAGGTTTGGATAAGGTAAAGACATCCAGGCTGCAGATTCTGAGAAGAGATTTTAAATCTCTGTCCATGAAATATTAAGAGAATGTAGACACATTCTACACTAGAGTTGTTGGGTTGATAAACCAACTAAAATATCATGGAGAAGCCATAGAAGACTGAAGGGTTGTTGAAAAAATTCTCAGAAGTATTCCCCCAAGATTTGAAAAATTGGTTGTGACCTTAGAAGAACACACAGACATGACGACATTTACCATTGATGAGTTGCAAGCTTCACTCATCAATCATGAACACAGACTTAGTAGAACACAGACATCATTGGAAGGTGCATTCATAGCAGAGTCATCCATAAGCCATGGTAGAGGCAGGGGGAGAAACAACTTCATAAGCAGAGGAAGAAGTTCTTCAAGACGAGGACGAGGAAGAAGTCTTGCAAATGTCAGTGGCAGAGGAGATAATTAGAACCCAAGTCAGCCAAGTGGCGAGAGGTTTGATAAATACAAAATTCAATGTCATTACTATAAGAAATTTGGTCATTATGAATATGAATGCAGGAAGAAACAATATGACCAAGGCAGGAAAATCCCAAATCAGTCGACCAACACCAACACTTAGACAAGTGCAATGTTAATGGCATCGACTTCTCCACTCGAATGCAATTTTTTTCAAGAAAGTCCACATGACATATGGTACTTAGATTCAGGATGCAACAACCACATGACTGGTAATTTAAATTTGTTTTCTAGTCTAGATAATTCAGTTAAAAATGATGTTACACTTGGAAGCAATGTCCAAGTTACTGTTTTAGGAAAAAGGCACTGTTGATATTCTAAACAAATAGGGGGAGAGTAAGTATATCCCTGATGTCTATCATGTCAAAGGTCTGAAACATAATTTGTTAAGCATTGAACAGTTGATACAAAAAGGCTACAGAGTCTATATGGAAGATGATCACTGTGTGATCAAAGACAAGCGTCGAAGCGACCAGCTGATAGCAAACGTGTCAATGACAAGAAACTGCTTGTTTCCATTGAGAATAGTTCCTGACATGAAAGGGAAGACAAACACAGGATCTGTATTCAAGGCAGAAAGTGAAGAAATAGTCGAGCTTCTTGATAAGAGAGAAAATGGCAGTGCTAATTTGCAAGCTGCATTTCAGACAGAAGTTCAGGATGAATCCTGGTTGTGGTATTTCAGATTTGGACATCTGAATTTTGGTGGGCTGAAGCTACTACACACAAAGAATATGGTCAAAGGATTACCATTGATCGACAAACTAGAGAGGGTTTGTGAAGGATGCATTTTTAGCAAGCAGCACAGAGAGAATTTTTCAGCCAGAAAGTCTTATAGAGCATGCACACCACTTGAAATTGTGCACTCTGATATTTGTGGTCCAATGCATACATCATCCATTGGTGGCTGCAAGTATTTTCTAACTTTTATTGATGACTACTCAAGAAAAACATGGGTATATTTTTTGAAACATAAATCTGATGCATTTAGTTATTTTCAGCGGTTCAAGGCACTCGTGGAGAACCAAAGTGGACATCGCATCAAGATCTTAAGGACCGACAAAGGAGGTGAATATGTTTCAAATGAATTTCTAAATTTTTTCAAGACCCATGGCATACAGAATCAATTCATTGCACGGTATACACCTCAGTAGAACGTTATTTCCAAAAGAAAGAACATAACCATCATGGAGATGGCTTGCAGCATGTTGGAAGCTAAGCATTTGCCAAATGAATATTGGGGTGAATCAGTTGCAACTGCCATATACATTATGAACCATTATCCGACAAAGAGTGTGAAGAACAAAGTTCCCCAAGAAGCATGGACATGTATGAATCATAGTGTTTCACATTTAAAAGTTTTTGGTTGTGTTGCATATGCTCATGTTCCAAATGAGCTGAGAAGGAAGCTAGATAAGAAGGGACATAAATATATTTTTGTCGGCGATTCTGAAGACACAAAAGCATACAAGTTGTATGACCCTGTCGCAAGGAAAGTGATAATCAGTCAAGATGTTCAATTTGTCGAGAACGAATCATGGGATGGAACTGTCGACATAAATGTCAACATTGTGTTGAATGTCCATAATGATGATATGGAAGAGGAAGTGGTTCAAATACCACATCTAAGTCAACCGATCACAGCACCATCGACTCCCATGACACCAAGACATGGTTCAACACAAGGACCATCGACACAAGTAGCAGCTCAAGCTACACCGACAAGTACACTAAGAGGACAACAAGCTCCATCAAGCATTTCATTAAGGTTAACATCGACAGAACCGGTGAAGACAAGAAGTCTGCGAGAAATACATGAAGTTGGTACACCTAATTCATTCTCTCTCTTTGCATTATTTTCTCCTATATATGATCCACTAACATTTGAATAAGTTGCTAAAGAAGAAGTATGGGCACAAGCCATGGATGAAGAAATAGAATGCATTGAGAAGAACCAGACATGGAAACTGGTTGATGTACCAAAAGACAAAGATGTGATCAGTGTCAAATGTATTTACAAGACAAAGCAAGATGCTGATGGGAATGTGCAAAAAAACAAAGCAAGAATGGTAGTAAGAGGGTTCACATAGAAACTCGGCATAGACTTCAATGAAACGTTTGCACCTGTTGCATGCATGGATACAGTCAGAATAGTTTTTTCCATTGCTGCACAAAAAAAATGGCATGTTCATCAAATGGATGTCATGTCATAATTCTTAGAAGAGGAAGTATATGTGGAACAACCACAAGGGTATGAAGTTCCAAGTCAAGAGCATAATGTGTATAGGCTGTAAAAGGAACTCTATGGTTTGAAGCAAGCTCCTAGAGCTTGGTATAGTCGGATTGATTGCTATCTCACTGAAAATGGATTTCACAGAAGTGAAAGTGAATCGACTTTGTACACCAAAGTCGATGAGCAATGTAAGATGTTAATTGTCTGCATGTATGTAGACAATTTAATATTTACTGGTGATTATGGCATATAAGATTTTAAAGCAGTCATGGAAAGTGAATTTGAAATGACTGATCTAGGGCTTATGAAATTTTTTCTGGGCATTGAAGTTCAGCAGTCTGAAAGTGGTATTTTTATATCACAGTCTAAGTATGCAAGGGAAGTTTTAAAAATATTTTAGATGTGAAATTGCAAGACAACCCCAACACCAGTAATAACAGATTTAAAATTGAGCAAGGATGATGAAGGATCCACTGTCGATCCTACACTGTTCAAAAGGCTTGTTAGCAGTCTTATGTATTTGATAGTGACAAGACCAGACATTATGTATGGAGTAAGTCTGATCTCAAGGTTCATGGAGTCACCAAAAGACTCACATTGGCAAGCAGGTAAAATAATTCTGAGGTATGTAAGTGGCACAAAAGACCTTGGTATTATGTATTCAACCTCAGAAAATTTTAAACTCATTGGTTACACTGACAGTGACAATGGAGGCAGCATAGATGATAGGAAAAGTACATATGGGTACACATTTCATTTTGGTATAGGTGTTGTTTCATGGGCTTCAAAGAAACAACCCATTGCAACTTCGTCTTCAGCTGAAGCAAAGTATGTTGTAGTGACAAGTGCTGCATGTCAAGCTGTCTTGATGAGAAGAGTCTTAAAATACTTGTCACAGAACCATCAAGAACCAACAACCATCTTCCGTGACAACAATTCAGCCATAGCATTATCAAAGAATCATGTGTTTCACAAGAGAACCAAGCACATCGACACAAGGTTTCATTTCATAAGAGAGTTGGTGAACAACAAATAAATTTGTTTGGAATTTTGCAGGTTTGAAGATCAACTTGTAGACATCTTTACAAAGCCATTGGCGAAGGACACATTCCAGTATCTGCGTAGTTATCTTGGAATGACAAGTTCTGCACAGTGAACTCTGTCATAAACAAAGCATATCTAAGCTTTGAAACATTTTGTAAATTTTGTTTAAAAAAAAAAACCCTATCTGCTCATAATTAAGGGGGAGTGTTGGAAAATGTAATTATTCGCAGATCCGTACCTGACTCTTAGCCGACTCTGTCAGGGTCTTTACCAGTCAATATCTTGTCGGCGAGTCTGACAAGAAGGAAGAGTCCACGATTCGGCAATGTAAACCAGTGGAATTTATTTCTGAAGCTAAGTTGTTAGGTAAATAGTTATTATAGTCTTTAATGGTGAGTCAGTTGACCCATGTAGAAGTAATCTTCAGGTTTCCTATAAATAGAAGAAACAAATTGTAAATTAGGTTAGAGACACAACAGACACAATAGAGAGATAGAGGAACTCAGGGTGAGAAAGAGAAGTTGAATCTCAAGCTTCTATGTAAGTGATTCAGTCGAAGAGCTGAAGCTCTATAAAAGGATCAGTCGGTGGACCGACAAGTTTGTAATACTTTGTTATTTCCGCATAAGTTATATATATGAAATAGTTTATGGTTGAATGTGTTTATTTGACTACACAACATTTCTAGATTTACTTGTGTAAACGTCTTTTACCATTACGGTTGAGTGAAAGAACAAGAACCCATAAATTTCTCACCGCGTGAAAGTTCCAGGGTTTTATGGCACATTGGTCGACTCAATTCTTCCTACATATTTGGGCATATGTTTTATAAGTTATTTGGATTTGTTAATGTGTCCATTTTTACTTCATCTTACTCGCAGGTGAAAATCATTTGTAATTTCTTAAGTCTCTTAGACTAAGAAACATACTCTATAGATTTCGACCAAAGTGAACCGACAAGGTCAGTTGAGTAAGCTGACTTGAGAGGTCGGTTGACTGAGCCGACTTGAGAAGTCAAGGAGGTCAGCCGACTTGAGAATTCGAAGAGATGAGCCAAATTGAGTGGTCGAAGAGGTGAGCCGACTTAGAGATCAAAGTCAACTGACTTCGAAGTGACAAGTGGTTGAGGTAAAATCAGTCGGTAGAACCGACAAGTAAGTCGAAGTAAATTTAGTCGAGTCGAAAGTCCGACTAAAATTTATAAACTTGTCTAGTCGGGACTTAGATAAGTTTCACCCGACTAGTGGGAAAAAGAAAAAGAAGTCGGCGTGAAAAAGTGAAAATTAAATTTTAATATTAACTGAGCGGTAAACTCAAGTTTAGTTGGCTTGGTTTTGGCTAACATTCAGTACTTTCATCTCTAGCTAAATTTCCACCAATCTGCCTATGTATAAGGCCATTCGTAAAATCATTCTTTTGTTGGATTGATTTCTTAGAAGACAAGTTAAGTTGTTGGTGGAGCAAAAGGAAACAAACGTCTAGGTAGGCAATTGACGAGCCTGATACTACTAAATGAATAAGAAACATGCACATTGGTAGGTGGAGTCTCCTCAGGTATCAGGCGTTAATAGGAACACTTATTTATACAGAGAACACTAATATGATGCTATTGCTTCGGCATCCATGAAGCAAAGTCATTTTGAAGCATCCCTTGAAGGAAGGATCACATTTGGACAAGTAAAATGTTAAAACTCTTACTAGTCGAAATCTTCAGCATTTTCAAAAAAAGAAAAAAGGAAACATGATTCTTTTCAGCTAGCCTTCAACCATCATGACGACTAGACATTAGTATCGAAATCTCTCATCTACCACTACTCCATAGAACACAAGGAAAAACCTCGGATCATCCCTTTCAATCTATGATTATTCCTTGTATTCGGCTCGGGCATAAAAGAACATTCCACTACACTAAAATTGTGGGATGATAATTATTTTGACCGAAGAGCTAGTAGTGTTGCAATGTGGTGGTTAATGCATAGGGTGTTGAAGGCAAGGACACTCATAGAAATGTATGATAATGAGTACTTCGTCCAGCTGTTACATGTTAAATACACTACAAATAGTAAGTGAATGTTGGGGGCACCAAGAATTAGGGCACGTCACCACCCTGACTTTAAGCGATCCAACCAAGAATTTAATCTAACATACCACATATTGCAAAACCACCCCGAAAAGAGTGAGGAAGGACAAGTGGAAATATGTAAATTTGATTGAAACAAAAGGTTTCCTCATGTGGACCTATCCAAGAATGAATTTCTTTATATCCGGTGAAAAATCCAATATAGAGTCCAACATCTACATAGACTCACTTTTTCCTGAGACTCAAGTTACTGCCATCTTTTCAAATGCTTAGTTAGCTGCCATATCACCAGAGCAATTATTAATCTCACGTTTATAATTACATTTGAAATTCTCAGTTCATAATCACTGCGAGAAATTTTAACCTTAAAAGCGTAAGGAGCTCATAAAAAACTATGGCCTAAGTTTAAATTTAGATTTGTTTTATTTTTCAATTTTATCTAATTAGGTTTCTAAAGGCATTTTAATCTCTATAGAAAACTACATGGCAACTTAATCTCTATAGAAAACTGAAAACGTGGCAGCCTAATCTTTATATCAAACTACAAATGTGACAGCATACCTACCAATCATTAGGTATCCACTACCATGCAGCACTTGTTTTATTTTATTCGCAAGTCCATGAATTGATAGATGACTTTGTCTTTTAATAATGTAATCATCATAATTTTTTCACAATTTTTCACATGTAGACAAAGGATAAAACCTTCCCCTCCCTACCACTCCTCATCATCAAAATTGTAAAATCACATATTCATTTCATATAATTATGTATGTTTGCATTTTTTTCCAATTGCACATAATTATTTAATTATCCAACCATAGTCTAGTTGGTAGTTTAGGCTCTCTATGAATTTAGGGATCAAGAAGGTAAGATCCCACAAACACTACCATGTTATTTGTATTGTAATTTTAATTAGTTTACATTTTATTTTTAGTATTAAAATTTATTTAGTGTTTACTATGTTTTTAATATCAATATAACATTCTTATTCTTTTTTTTGCAATAGAAAAAACCATACTTTTGTTATTGATATTTGAACAAAAAATTACATAACTTTCAGAAATATAGTTTTGTGCTACACAAGCTGATCACACCCAATAGTTCCAGTGGATTCTAGAGTAGACCGTAGATACTAACAAACAGGAAAAAAGTTCTAGTCCTATAGAAAATAAAAATCTTGAAAAGAGTGATATTCAGAGACCACAAAAAGGTTAACTTCAAAAGTAATGATGGTTCTTGAGATGATAAGAAACTTTTTTAGGAATTATTCCCAAAAGAGTGATATTTAGAGACCACATAAAGGTTAGACTTCAAAAATATTGATGGTGCGTGAGTTGATAAGAAAATTTTCTAGGACTTCTTCCCAATAAGAACACCCACTTTTCCATTCAGAGCTGCTTTGGAAAGTTGATTTGCTAATTGATTATGCTCTCTGAAAATGTGATGGAAGTTAATACTACAAAAGTTTTTCAACTTTTTTCAGATTCTAGTACACCAAGGAGTAAGCGAGATTACTATAAGGTTAAAATCACCTAATTCCCATTTGATGGTGACCCTTGAATCACCAAAGACCTAAAGAGACACAATACCAAAGACTATAGTAACTTTGTAAAGAATCCAAAGGGCTATAAGGTCATATTTCATATTTGTTTTGGTTCCGCAATGCAATTTGAAATTGAAGAAAGAAAGACTATTTATAAAAATAACCACCCCTACAACAAAGTAACCATATTTGGATGCCCCATCAAAGTAACCAACAACACCATTAAACTGTAAATTCTTGAAAATACCGGGCTTAGCAACTGCAGCAAGCTGACAACTATATTCCTCATTTAGTTGTAAAATATGATTCCAGACACTATCAATATCCATAAGTTTCTCTTCAAATAAATAAAAATTTCTCACCCTCTATATTTGCCAGGAAATTATGACAGGAAAAATATATTGTTTTTTTGTAGAGTTGTACCAATTGTATAGACAGTTATCAAAATTCTCCCCCTCCCATACCTGAGGGTATTAAGAAAAAGACAAATATTTTTCCAAATAATGAGAGTGAAATAACAATTGGTAAGTAAATGATCTGTGGATTCATAATCCTGTTTGCAAACAATGCAAAAACTATGGGCCTTGCCAACCTCAGTTTTCATCAAATTGTCTCAGGTCTTCAAGCAGTTTTGTAAAGCCAACCATAAAACACTTAAATTTTAAAGGAATCATCCATTTCTAGATAAGCTTGTACCACCATATCCTTCTCATTCTATTTACATATATTTACCCTATATTTACCCTTTCAAAGAAAATTATAAGTTATCAAGATTTAAATATAGTGATTTGGATACATAAGCATATGTCTTCGGTTAAGCACAACTTGTAACAACTACGTTCCACCTTGCACCAAAATTATTTATAGCTTGAGGATTTATACATGGAACATCAATGGTTTATACGTTGATAAGGTAGAATGGTTTATACATTGATAAGGTAGATGTGTTATAGTTTATTTTGAATAATCTTCATGTATGAAGCTTGTTCTATAAACTAGGGAGTGGGCTATGCAAAGGTAGGTATTTATCCATAACATAATTAAGTTGTATAAAACAATTTTGTGGAACCCAAAGATAATATGAGATATGTCAATTGGAGGAGTGACATATTACATAATGAAAACAATCGGGGTTGTTGAATAGCAAGTCCCTCCTTAAAGTTAGTGGTAACGAGTAAGGCTTGGGATTGTGGGCATCGTTTTTGGGAATCTATTAGCTTGGTTTACATGGTTGGAAATGAGCAATTTTACTATTGACTCTTGGGTAGCATTGAGAGAACCTTGAAGCAATTAGATCTATAAATAAGTAAGCATGGAGTATGGACTCACACCTTTCTGTTCGAGACTATATCATTCTTGAGAGGAATTAAATCATGATTAAAGCTATATCAGTATTAGTCACATGCTTGTTATTCATATTACATAAGCTAGTACATGATCACATCTTTCTTACTACGACTGACTTACTACATATAAAGAGTATATATTGTATCTGCATAAAATTTGTGGATGCCTTAACATCAAGTCATTGTTAATATTGAGTTCTCCTACATGACCTGGCCTTACCTAGATGGTAGATTCTCCTCTGTTCACTTGGCATATGGGGTGGAAATTTAGAGTGGCCTATAAATATGTCGGACTTAATACCCCTTTAGGTAGGTTTTGATCACTGCAAACACTTTACCTTGATAGCTAAGATCAGGACCTTTAGGGACAAAAAAAGGGCCAGGACCTACCTTTGCCTCTCGCCCATATTTTCCCAAATCTATCCTGAAAAGTCATTGCTATGTTCTCACTGCTGGGTATGATGATGAAGAAACAATGTTGAAATTTTAAACTACAGTTGATTACAATACGACCCAACATTGCATACTAATGGAATCTAGAATTTAATCGTGCCTATAAGTATAAGAAAACAATAAAATAAATGGACCAAACTTGTTAACAAGTTAATGGGTTATTAAAATGATTTCACTATTCAAATAAGTGTTGGATTAGATCTCTATCGATCCATGTTCAGATTCCTTGTTCATCAACAATTCCCAATATATCGGCCCAACAGAGCATAACCCTGTCGGCAAACCTACGACACATATGAGGTCTCACCCAAGGCATCTATGCGGACTACCAGACCCAGGTTTCTGCAGTGATGTTAGGGTATTTTCTTATCATAGCACCATCATCTCACTCGATCGAAACCATGAAATAAATTTTTGTCTTCATAAATACATCATCAAAGAATATAACATATTGATCCATTGACATTCGTCACAACATATAGTCTATATTATTAAATATGCAATAATGGTCCATATCATTTATATCAGTTTAGATACTTGACATACTTAACACATTCATTCACAACGTATATTCATTCAACCATAGACACAATTACCAAAGACACAAAGACACAAAGACAAAGAGTTTAACGTGGAAACCCATCCGAGAAAAGACACAAAGGCGCTCTTCATCTGGCATGATTAATAGTTGAACGCCTTTGGTTTCCTCACACAACTTGCAAACTCTTATTTAGATATTCTTTACAATCAATGACTTCTTTTCCCCTCTCATGCTCTCTGGTTTTTTTTTCTATCTCTTTTCTTTATTTTCTTCTTATATTCTCTTCTTCTGTCTCTCTCTCTCTCTCTTCGATATTATATTATGTCATCTGCACATAGCTTTGATGAAATTTACAGGATTTAATAACTCTTTCTTTACCCGTCGATTGATTCTAAACTATCATTCGATAGGTTGTACTACTAATTTAACATGTCCCATTATGTCTAAAAATAAGCACTATCAGCCAAATTTACAATCATGCTTTATTTCCCAAAAGTATACTATTAGTCTAACTAATTGTTTACCAAAAATAGGTTGAACTCCTTGTCTTGACCTGTTTTATTCCTCTTTTTTCACGACTTCTTGCTTCGTGGTATTTACTCGTCTTACAAATGGAATCTTCATTTTTCCAAGCAGAATTCTAGTTATCTTTTCTTGTCTTTTCCTAGATCCAACAATTAGCATATGAAATTCATGTAGGCAGAGTCTTCTTCAAATCGTGTAGCTTTGATACTATCAACAACTACTATATATTTTTCCATGCCTCTATGATTTTAATGATTGTTGGTTACTCTTAGAGGTGGTCTAAGTTTATCTTTTTTTACAACAAGAAAAGAACTCATCTTTTCCAAAATTGCATGACAGTTTCAGAGAAAGCCATTCATGTCCTAAATGAATCTCTCCCCACCTTAGAATGGATACTAATTATGTTAAGACTCGGATTCACCGGGTTGTTGTAAATTGACAAAGCAACACATGTGACATGATTAAGAAACCATGGAAAATAAGTTTTTCTTTCAAGGAAACATCAACTCTTCAAACTGAGCCCTCTTGATTTATGCACCTGGACTCTTATATTCACATTTGTGATTTGCAAGTAATGTTGCAGGCTCCGACTCTCAAATTGTTAAGCTTTGTTCAACATTCTATGACATTCTAGTTTTGATGGACACATGACATAATAGATATATATTGATTTGGTAGTTCTAAATTATTGTTGCATGTAATCACACACACTACTAATGGATAATTATTTGATAGACTGACTGTCAGTGCATTTAAGTACACACTCTGTAAGGATATCTTCTTATTTAGAAAGAATATATATTAAGTACACACTCTGTACGGATATATTCTTGTTTAGGAAGAATATGTGAGTTATATAGGAAATTTGTTTTGTTTACCTATTTATAGTTTGCACGATACTAATTGTGTAAATGCACACACTCTGTAAGGATATATTCTTGTTTAGGAAGAATATATATTAAGTACACACTCTGTAAGGATATCTTCTTGTTTAGGAAGAATATGTGAGTTATCATAGGAAGTCTGTTTTGTTTACCTGTTTCTAGTTTGCAAGATACTAATTTTTAGACACTACAGGTTCATTGGGATAATAAATGTGATTTTGAGAATGCGTTGAAATACATAGACCTTGATTAAATTGTAAGTTCTGGTCAACAACAAGTAGCTTGTGAATCATAAGAAAAATCGTAAGTGTTCGACTTTAATTATTGTACATGCACGTTGCCTAGGATACACAACAAGATTTGAACCCAAAATCCGATGTCAGAATCCGACTTCATCCAACATTTCATATGGATGTGTCAGACAACAATCATTGAAAATAACAACGATCAAGAAATTTTAATAGCACCGTTGAATATCGGACACTTCAGGCGTCGAATATTCGATGCACCAGAGTGTCGAATATCTGACCCTGAAGTGTCGGATATTTGACGGTCTAGTGTCGAATATACGACGGTATGTTGACCCAAAAGTGTCACAGATATGAATCAAGAGTGTCGGTTTTTCGACTGATTAGTGTCGGATTTTCGACGGTTTGTGTAGCTTTTTAAAAAAAAAATTGTGTAATGTTTGAAATATTTGAAATTTTTGGTCACATATTTTCAACGGTAACTATGTTCAAGGTGTCGAATATCTGATGCTGGGCCATTATACATATAAATTTTTTTAAACATTTCGATATGTTCGTTGTAGAAATGACGGACGATTTGCGAAATTATTTGTTCCTCAACAGACGATTTGCAAAAATTATTTGTTCCTCAACGGACGTTTTCAGGAGGTTGTGGGAATTTTTTTTTTCTTCAATAGACAGTTTACCGAGAATTTTTTATTCTTCGACTTCTCTCCGTTTGACAAAATGTTGATGCATGGAACTTGATTTTTTAAGAAAACCAGTTATATTCATTCACAAAGTTTGTGACAAAATGCAAATAGAAATATTTCGGATCCAAACGAAGACAACCGACAATTGCTTGCTAGGCTATGGGATGCAGCGAAATGAAGGGGTGATGGAAAATGTTATTGTCCATGTACTCAATAAAGGGGATTTAAAAGCAGAATAATATTGATCTCAATAGCCAAAAAAACATTGCAGGGAACATGGACACGCTGAGGGGGGGAATGAATATCGTCCATTTGTAGGTTTATCATTATAAAGTTTATTATATTCTTTGTTTTGGAAATTGTATGTATTATTTTTATTTTTCATATATTAATGTATATCTATTGATGTTTCCATGTATTTATATTAAAGTAAATACACCCTACAACATATCGTCCAGAGGAAGTGCTTTCAGATTAAGTTCAGGATCAGGATGAATGATCATATTGAACAAGATGATCATACCAATAATGTAATTAAAATGATGGTACAAATATATTTATTAATGATTCATTTAATGTTAGAATGGATGATGACGATGACATTGATAATGAAAATGATGATGAATTTGATGATGTTCACAATATACCTCTTCTCAATAAGGCATATGAACCCCTTTATGAAGGCTCCAAAACAAATCTTCTCTTTGCTGTATTGTTGATAATGAACTTGAAGGTTATGAATGGTCTTTCAAACATTGCAATCACACAGAGGCTAAGGTATGTAAAATAATCCATCACATATATAGGATCGTGATAAATTTTATCTGTATTCCTCTAATAATTGTATTGTTAACTCATTATTGATCATCGTACGACTGAAGCGTGTTTCGTTAATATTATTTATTTATTACAATATTAACTATTTTATTTTTTATTTTTTGTAGCTTGATAGCTGAATTTTTGTTACCACCATCAAATATTTTACCTCGCACATATCGAGATTTATCTTCCATCATGAAAGAGATTGGAATGCGTTATAAATCAATTCATGCATGCCCCAATGACCATGTTATATATTATAATTAGCATTAATTTGCAACAGAATGTCTGGAATTTCATGTAAGTAGATATCGTACAAATAAAGTAACAAAAAAGGTGCCTTAGAAGGTTCTTCATTATATTCCCATCATTCCACATTTACAACGACTGTTCAGGTGCAAAAACATAGCGCAATTTATGGATTACCATTCCAGGAACAGAAGTCAAGATGATGTTATCCGAATTCCTGCAGATGGTTTTGCTTTTATAGATATGGAGGAAAAGTGGCCTCACTTTAAAGAAGAACCACACAGTCTTAGGATTTCTTTGGCAGCAGATGGTGTTAATTCATTTACATAGATGAAATCCATTTACACGGTGTGGCCTATTTTTGTTATCAACAATAACATTCATCCATGGTTGTCAATAAAGAGGGAGCACATAATGCTATCGATGATTATTCTAGGTTTTTTTTGTCTATAACTATTTTATTTATAATGTAGTTGTGGCATCTCATTTTTCATATTATGTTTCCTAATTTCATATATATATCTATTATTTTACTCATGTGCATGGTTTATATATCTTAATGGTTCTCATAATGATATATTTTATATGTACTTCAAATCAATCAGGTAAGTTCCAAGTCAAAGATATGAATGTATACATCGAACCTATTATAGATGAGATACTGAAGTTATGGAATGGCATCACTATGTATGACATATCTAGACCAATACAACATAGGCAATTTCAATTCCATGCAATGGTTGTATGGACAATACACGATGCCCCTGGGTTAACTTCATTTTGTGGTTTGTAATTTTAAGTTCCACTTTAATTGCATTTAATTATATGGATTAGTTAGAATAGTTTATATATGAATATAATTGACATAGATATTCCATATCTAAATATTGTAGGTCTTCAGACAAAGGGTAAATTTTCATGTCCAGTTTGTGGTCCTAAGATAAAATCTCGTCGTTCAAAAAGCTTAAGAAAGGAGGTGTTTGATGAGTATAGGCATTTCCTCTCTAAGAATCACAGGTATAGAACAACTGAAAAAATATTTTCAATGGGAAGCAGGAGACTGCATTAAAACCACGAAGAATGACACCTCACCTTTGGAAGATGCAATACAATAGAAATCGTCATCATGGTACGTATGGATCATTATATACGAATTGTTATGTCTTTTAATTTTTATTGTGAGTTGTTTACGGTAGTGGCCATATTTGATTTATGATATGATTTATTTATAAACTAATATTCATGATTTCCATCGTGATCATGAAGGCATTAATGGGATTCCACGAGGAATGAAAATTTATCCTATTCAATTCAGCAGGTTTCCCTACTATGAGCACCTACAAATTGCTCATTTGTTTGATACAATGCATATTGGAAAGAATGTTACTGAAACCTTATGGTGACTACTGGAGCTAAGGAGGGAGAAAGATAAAGTTGTGAAAGCTTCTAAAGACATTCAATAAAGAAACCATGCACTGAAAGACATCATCCAATTTCATGCCAATGGAGACCAAGTTAATATAAACTCAATTCCATGGATGTTTTTGGAGCAACAAAGCAATGTTGTCAAAGTAGTAATTTGGAAAATTAAATTTTCCACTGGATTTTGTGCGAACTTGAAGAATATCATAACCAAAAAAGGTAATTTTGCGGGGGTCAAAACACATGATTGACATGTCTTCATCAAGGTAATTATTATTGTTATGTCCATATAATTTTTTTTTTCATTTTACTGCGTATATTTTTTTTTCTTGTTTGTATACTCTTTGTTTAATAAATGGATTGGTTTGTATATTCATATAGTATGTTCTACCTATCTCTCTCCCGGATAACTTCGACAACAATGTCAAATAAGTTATATATAATCTTGGTAAATACATGAGGTAACTAGCGATTACTTGCATGTGCTTAGTGTTTCTTTAATTCTTCGTATAATTTATATATTTTTTTGCACTATTTCAGCATATATTGTAATTTAATGTTTATTTTTGTTAAATATCGTTATTGGTTTGCGTCACTTGTAGATGGTTGACATCTAAATAAATCCATAAATAATATATAAAGTATTGGAGGAGAGAAATTCCTTGTCTCATGTGTGAAATGCAGAAGCATCTACAATCAGCATTTTTCAATGCACAGGAACACTACCTCATACACCAAGTTGAGGAGATTGAGTTGTGTGGACCTGTGCACTCAAGGTCCATGTGGATGGTTGAGAGGAACTTGAAATTTATGAAGGGTTTGGTGAGACAATGAGCACATGCTGAGGGTTCTATGATGGAATGATATACGGTATACCAGAACATGTTGTATGTTAGTGAATATCTTCCTATTTTAGCGTCAAAGCTCAATTTTCGTTGCATCTATGATTCAGAATCCAATAACAAATTTGAAGGGGAGAAACTGAAGGGCAAAGGTAGATTGAGGAAGATGAAAGGTAATTATTAGCTAGTGGATGTTTATAATATCGTTCATATTCTAATTGTATTTTCTAGTTATAATTGCGTTAATTAAGAGCATATACTTTGTTCAGGAGATTTACACCTTTCTTTAATTTTAATGGTTATTGTCATTAAAAGGTCGGTAAGGAATGGGATGCAATTCATTTATACATCGCAAACAATATTGAATGGATGAAGGTATGGATTGAATGATTCGAACAATCGGGTCATGGAATATCACGGGAATGTGTGGCTTCATTGGTAAAACTAGCACAACGCAATGGAGATAGAAATCTAACAGAAAGGGAAATCGATTTGGCATATGGTGTAAAAGATAAAATGGCTGGCATATAATTAATCAATCCCTCTAAATATTTTATTTTGAAAATTACATTTTGACGTACATTTTCTTCTTTTCCATGTATTGCTGCATAAGGACTAAATGTTTGTGTAATATTTTCATGTATTGCATATTGCAGGTAAAACACCATAAGGTTATGGTCTGCAATGGAGGTAGATATCGAATCAAAAAATTGGATGAAACAAAGAAAACATCAGATTCTGGGATATATGTTGTCTTTGAGGTTACCAATGTTTCATCTAGAACTGATAGACATCTAGAAGTCTCAGAAAATCGATACTATGGGTATTTGGAAGATATTATACAGTGTGACTTTAATTCCTTTAAGGTAGTTCTATTCGTTTCCAAATGGTACAGGTTACGATTGAATCAATGTGATCCTGATATAACTATTATTGAACATGATAATGGATTTACCATGGTAAACAAAAGGTTGTTTGACCTAGGAACAGAGCCCTATGTTCTTCCAAGCCAATGTGAATAGGTATTTTACTCAAAGGTTCCAGGTAAAGTGGGTTGGTCATTTGTTGTGAGACAAGATCCAAGGGGAAGGCCGGTAAAGTATAACCTTGACGATGCTAATGAAGACGGTTCTCTGGAAGAAGGATACGGTGACGTAGAGCATGATCAACATGAGTTAGGTGATGATGATGATCCAGCAGAATATGTACTCCAAGAAACAGTTGAATCTGATGATGTAGCAAATAGTGCCGATGAAAGTTATACCAACGATGATACAATGAGCATAACTGATGATGATGATGATGATGATATGGCCAACCCTTACAATGTTGACTCTGGATCTGATGATACAGATGATGACTTGGATGAAGAAGACGATGACATGGATGAAGAAGATGAGGAAATATAATTAATGAAAGGTAAATATCCTCATGATCATTGTCACTATCGTCATCAAAATCATAATTATCATCATCATCGTCGTTGTCGTCATCATCAAAATCATAATTATCATCATCATCGTCATCATCGTCGTCGTCATCATCTTCATCATCGTCGTCATCATCATCTTCATCATCGTCATCATCATTGTCGTAATCATCATCTTCATCATCGTCATCATCATCATAATCATCATCATCATCTTCATCACCATCATCATCATTAAATTTAAACCTAGATTAAATTAATTACTTCATATCATCAGCATCATCGTCTGTAGCATCGTCATCGTCTTCATCATCATCATCGTCATCGTCATCGTCAACGATGAAATATAAAGAAAGGTAAATATTTAATTAGACCTATTCTTTTATCTTATTTCTTTTTAAAAAGAGTACTTACGGACATCATCATCATGTGGATCGTCATCGTCATCATCCTCACCATCCTCATCACCATCTTCATCATATATAATCATCATCATCATCATCATCATCATCATAATCGTCCTCATCACAATCACCCTCATCACCATCTTCATCATCGACGTCGTCATCGTTCTCTTCATCATCATGACCATCATCATCATCGTCATCCTCATCAACATAATCATCACCAACATCATCATCTTCATCATAATCGATGAAGATAACATCGTTATCATCATTATCATTGTCATCGCTGTCATCAAAATTATAATTATCATCATTATCATCATCGTCATCATCAAAATCATAATTATCATCATCATCTTTATCATCATCGTCGTCATCATCATCTTCATCATCGTCGTCATCATCATCATCATCATCTTCATCGCCATCATCATCATTAAAATTAAACCTAGATCAAATCAATTACTTCATATCAACGTCATCATCGTCTGTAACATCGTCATCGTCTTCATCGTCGTCGTCGTCATCGTTAACGATGAAATATAATGAAAGGTAAATATTTAATTAGACCTATTCTTTTATCTTATTTCTTTTTAAAAAGAGTACTTACGGACATCATCACCATCATCAACATCATCATCATCATCGTCATCGTCATCGTCATCGTTTCCTTCATCATCATCGTCATCCTCATCAACATAATCATCACCAACATCATCATCTTCATCATAATCGATGAATATGACATCGTTATCATCATTATCATTGTCATCCTCGTCATCAAAATCATAATTATCATCATCATCATCGTCGTCATCATCATCAAAATCATAATTATCATCATCATCTTCATCATCATCGTCGTCGTCATCATCCTCATCTTCATCGCCATCATCATCATTAAAATTAAACCTAGATCAAATTAATTACTTCATATCATCGTCATCGTCGTCTGTAGCATCGTCAACGATGAAATATAATGAAAGGTAAATATTTAATTATACCTATTCTTTTATCTTATTTCTTTTTTAAAAGAGTACTTACATACATCATCATCATCATCGTCATCATCCTCACCATCCTCATCACTATCATTAACATCATCATCATCATATTCATCATATATAGTCATCATCATCATCATAATCGTCATCATCACAATCACCCTCATCATCATCGTCGTCGTCATCATCATCTTCATCATCATGACCATCATCATCATCTTCATCCTCATCAACATAATCATCACCAACATCTTTATATTCATCATAATCGATGAAGATGACATCGTTATCATCATTATCATTGTCATCGTTGTCATCAAAATCATAATTATCATCATCGTCGTTGTCGTCGTCATCAAAATCATAATTATCATCGTCGTCGTCATCATCGTCTTCATCACCATATTCATCATCATCGTCGTCGTCATCATCATCATCATCGTCATCGCCGTCATCATCATTAAAATTAAACCTAGATCAAAGTAATTACTTCATATCATCGTCATCGTCGTCTGTAGCATCGTCATCATCTTCATCATTGTCGTCATCATCATTGTCGTCGTCATCATCAACGATGAAATATAATGAAAGGTAAATATTTAATTAGACCTATTCTTTATCTTATTTCTTTTTAAAACACATCGTACTTAGTAACACACATGGTTTTCTTTTTGACGTGATATTTGCTAATAAAAATAAAGTGAATATAGCTATAAATATTTATTTTATTTATATTTGAAATACTTTTCCATAAAATATTTTATATGAAATTTTAAAATTTATCATTTAATTTTTGTTTTGAATGTTTAAGTTTATTTTAAAAAAGTATTTAATTTAAATATGATATTTATATAGAAGAATGTAGTTAGCAAAATTGATGTCCAAAATTTTTACTTAGTTTATTGCTATAATAAAAAGATTAGATTTTAGATTTTGTAGATAACTTTTATGTTTCCAAATTCAATATGAAGAATGGAGTAAACATGGAAAGATTTTAAGAATGTAGAACGTAACATTAATGTTTTTTTTTAAATCTTTTACATACCTTATGGCTTAGGAAAAGATATTAGATTCCAATTTTTTCGTATATCTTTGATCTTACTGCAACTTTAAAGTTTGGTGACAAACATCCCATCGTCTTCATCATCATACATCATCATCTTCATCATCATCGTCGTCATCATCACACATCATCATCTTCATCACACATCGTCGTCGTCATCATCATCGTCATATGTGTCATCGTCATCATCTTCATCATCATCGTCGTCATCGTCAACCATGAAATATAATGAAAGGAAAATATTTAATTAGACCTATTCTTTTATCTTATTTGATTTTAAAAAGAATTACTAACATCATCATCATCATCATCATGTGGTTCATCATCGTCATCATCCTCACCATCCTCATCATCATCATGAAAATCATCATCATCATCATCATCATCATCATCTTCATCATCATCAACATTGTCTTCATCATCATCATCATCATCTTCATCATCATCATCATGATCATCTTCATCATCATCAACATCATCATCATCATCGGCAGCAGCAGCAACATCATCATCTTCATCATCATCATCATCATCGTTAGCATTTTCATCATTTCATATGATATCAAGATGGTCATCACCATCATCATCATCATCATCATCATCATCATAATCTTCATCATCGTCAACATCATCATCGTCATCATCATCATTGTCGTCATTTTCATCATCATCATCTTCGTCTTCATCATCATCAGCATCCTCATGTTCATCATCATCATTATAATGATCGACATCATGGATAACATCATGATCATCATCGACATCATCATCATCAATGACATCCTCATCATCATAGATTCACTGCACACATAAAGACTCACATAGATACACCCCCATCTATATATATATAAAAAAAAACATAGTATAAATAAATTAAAAAAACAAAAAACAGTATATATATATAAATAAAACATAGTATATATATATATATATAAATAAATAAAATAAAGCATAAATAAAATAAAACATAAAACAATATATATAAATAATTATAAAACAATTTTTTTAATACATATATATATATATATATATAAAATAATGAAAACATGAAACCATAAAAAAATCTAACAGTCGCGCTATTTTCCTTTCAGCTTCACGAGAAAGCTTCTTCTGTGCATCTCGTCGAGTGCTTGTCGTTTAGTGACTAGGAGGAAGATTCTTCCTCTGTGCATCTCGTTAGGTGCTTTTCGTTCAGTGATCAAGGGTTGATCTGAGCAACTTGGTCAGAGAATAATATCAGTGGGAGCAACAATTTGGACCAACGAAGACTAAGGAGAGTGGATTGTGGTTTTGTAGCAAACAAGGAGGCCAATTGTCAGTCGAGACAATGCATCCCAAAATTGTGAGTACCGTGCCCTAATTCATGTCTATTTTAAATTTTTTTAGATATGCCTACAAATATATAGGGTTTCTTAGCCAATAGAGGAAAGGTAGAGGCTATTAGAGCAGGCTTACAACCAGGTTGTGCAAGATTGGTACGTTTCAATCTCGCCTTCTCAATTTAGGCATGGATAAATCAAACCCCCCTTTTTACGGGGTCGGATGGTCCTCACTCTCTCGTCCAGTGGTGATGTGTTCCTTCTCACTTGGTTATGGTGAACGGGAACTTGTGTGGGTGAGCACTTAGACACCTTATTTATATACCTTGCCTACTTGATTACATTACTTTTACCAACAACCCAAAGGGTCTCTATCTATACTGCCTTCTTCTTAACCAACTTGAATCCTTCCTTTTTTAACCTTTGTTTGTAATTCCCTAAAATTACCTACAATGTTGTACGGACTTCAAATAGAGATAGCTGTGGGGGTAAAAATAGAGTTTCATTTGACCTACATTTGACCCATATTGGCTGATATGGATTCTGAAGTTTCGCTAGTCTGAGTGTTACAATTAGTGGACGAACCCACCACATTTTGGTTCGCATTCAAACTGGTTTGGTTGTTTTTATGTGAGTTATCTTAGCAACCGGTTCCCAAATAAGCTATTAAGACGACCCCACCGAAATGAGATGCTTAAGGGAGGTTTAGAGAAGGATTCAAGTTCCCCCATAGCCACGATAGATAGAGTTTTTCTTCTCACATGTATGCTCGGCCTGGTGGAGAAGGATGAAAATCGGTCGCTGCCCCGAGTAGGATTTTCGAGCCATATTTTGTTATAAGAAAGAAACTCGAACCTAACCGCTAGATCATTCAAGATCATTATAAAATCCCTATGTTAGAAATAAACTCGAACCTAACCCAGTATTTTCCAAATTGTAGCGACAACAGGGCTTTGCCAGAATTCTGCCAAATGTTATGGATTTCTTCTTTAAGGTGTTTTATTATAGAAACCTTATATTATAAAGCAACTCAAACCTAACCTAGTAATTCCCAAGCTCTAAACACCATGAGAGCTTGGACTATACAATATATTTTCATTAAGTGATTGAATGAAGTAAACCACTTACAATAACTATTTTTTCAAAATATTAAATATTTTTCAACATACTTGTAAATATCATCATCAAACAAAACTTTCCATGAGGATAGAGATCAAGAACTCTGTCCACATGAACTATATCTCACAAAATAAACAAGTGTTCAGCCAAGCAACGGTGAAGATTCATGGTATTATGTTTCACAAGTTTGCCATGTTCCAACCTAATGAAACATAATACAATGAATCA
>LPNX011206248.1:534917-577542 GCA_001517045.1 Pseudotsuga menziesii | reverse complement strand
GCTATTTTAGAGTTAGTGAATTGAAAGTGGCTAAGTCAATGCAAAAAAGAAAGGTAATAAGTTTGACTAAATAAACTATTTTGATAATTGTACCTATATCTTCCACTACATGCATGGCTTGCATGCCTCACATATCTCGACGTACTATCAAAATTATTATTATTGGTATATGTACCTTCTCTCAATGATAGTCTTCTTCCTATTTATTCTCCAAAACAACTATATTATAGGGCCTTTTGGCACGACATTGTTTTGCATGCAACTTTTATTTTTTCAATCTAGCATAACTAAAGCACCGAACCTACAAACATACTATCAAAACAATAGAATATCAGTTTGGGATACTATATTTTTCCATTCAGTGATCTAGTACATTTTGTAATACCTGCAACCCTTCAAAAGATAGGGGATAAGAGAAGGTAGTTGTGGTACCTAACAAGGAGAACCTAGATAATACCTATAAACAAGTCATTAATGGTGATGATAAAAAATAGTGTCACCTTTGAATTGCTTCAATAGCCTATAAATAGTAAAGAATCCCTACTCTAGAAATATCATTTCACGAAATAAAACACACCATAATCCATGCGTAATTTGATAAATGAATGGAAATAACTATCAATGGGCAATAATAATAATAAAAATATACCCATAGATCTTAGTTTAGGGATGTATTGAGGTTTATACCACATATTTGATAGTGTATGCATCCAATACTTTCTCATTATTTGATCACTAATATCAATTGATATACCATCACTCTTATTGGTAACTCCAATTTTTTCACATCTCTAGTAACCTACAAATTCCAAACTCTTTGTTTTCACGGAGTTTTTGTGAGGTTATGGGTGCAAAAATATTGGAGATTGGCATCCTAAGGTTGATATTGGTACCTTCAATTTTTTAGATACCATGATAGTTTTATGGTTTCTAATCCCAAGGATCCTCCTTAATTGATACCATGATAGTTTTATGGTTGCTAACCCCAAAGGTCGTCAATTGGTAGACACTCATGTGAAAGCTCACATAGGCCTCAAGATCAAATCCCATTGAGTCCCTTGGGGTTACCAGTTGATATTCCATCTAGTTATTACCATCATGATCTATCCTCAAAACCATGGAAAAGGGAGAAATCCACATAACCCACCCCAATCCTCATGGAACATATTGAAACAACCCAATGTCCGGGTTGTGGAGCCCTCTACAATGAAATAGACAATCAATGTATGAACTCCAAGAATCAAATAACTATCCATGAAAAGCTAACCTCTTATGTTTCTATTTCCTAAGAAAGAGACCCCAAGAATATGTCCATGTGAACCCTAACATCCTTCGTGTTGTTCTTGCCTATGAAATAGATTAGAAGCATCTCTCTGTGTAAGCCATAACCTTCTTCCTCTTTTTTTCCTCTCAAAGAGACTCAATGAATTCATCCATGTAACCCTAAGCTTCTTCCTATTCTTTTTCTTAAGAAGGAGGTCAGATAATGAAAAATGCAAGGATAGGCTAAGCAAGGCAACTATGCTCTCGAAAATACAGGTTCTCCAAAGAAACAAGTCTCAACTAAGGAACCTCCTTCTTTGAGCTTCTTCATTACTCCCCATTTCAATGGATTGATGCTTTCTAGTGCTGCCTATGAAATAGATTAGAAGCATCTCTCTGTGTAAGCCATAACCTTCTTCCTCTTTTTTTCCTCTCAAAGAGACTCAATGAATTCATCCATGTAACCCTAAGCTTCTTCCTATTCTTTTTCTTAAGAAGGAGGTTAGATAATGAAAAATGCAAGGATAGGCTAAGCAAGGCAATTATGCTCTCGAAAATAAAGGTTCTCCAAAGAAACAAGTCTCAACTAAGGAACCTCCGTCTTTGAGCTTCTTCATTACTCCCCATCTCAATGGATTGATGCTTTCTAGTGCTTTAACACTTTCAGTCTGTTAGGTTCGCTTTCTTTCTTTTAGGCATTCCTTGGGGATGTATTTTTTCCTCCCACTTGTCATCTTTGTCTATTGTATTCATTTTACAATTCCATGCATCAATTTGATCTTTATTGAACATGAATATTTATATTAAATTAAATCAAGTATTATACACAAAATATTATATATATATATATATATATATAACCCTAAGGAAGATTTAATGGTCACTAAAATCATTTTTTTCCTATGATTATTTTTTAAGGATTCATGACATACATGCCTACTCATTTCCTCTTTCTATTTTTTCCCCATTAACAGATTGACCTCCACAATCGTGTTGGTCTAGTCCCCTTGACAATCATAATTAAGCACAATTACTGGATTCGACCCTAGGATTAACCACACCCAAATCAAATTCTCGAATTCTTCCACCTCGTTTTGACTAATATAAAGTTGTTTACATAGGATAATGTAGGATAATTAGGGTTATTTAGGGTTAGGGTTTTGAATCCCTGATTCCTTTTTTTGGGATGACTGGCACACTCGTATCGAACTCTTCAATCAATTTAGATCGCACACTCGCTCTTGTAACCTTGTAATTAAACAATCAACTACCAATTAGGATCTCATTACCTTTGCACCTTCACCCAACCCGAGACTTGTCAAAGCTAAACTAAAATGAAACAACACTCCCCCTATTGGCACTCAGGGCACCTAAAGTAACTTCTTCTAGGTTTGAACTTGCTCTATTTTCCTGCTCTTTTTGCTATAGATTGTATGTCTACTTAGTGGGACACCAAATCACATTAGTTATTGTTACCAGACATAGAAACTCAGTATATTATGAAAATATGATTTTCAAATTTTCAAAAACTTGAAATTAAATTTAAATTTAAGTTTAAATTTAAAGAAGAAAAATCTAAAATTAATTACCGTTTTACGCAATATTACATACATAAATATTTTATTATTAAATATTAAAATATTTATAAAAAACATTCATAAACTACTATACAGTTATAAAGTCAAAAAAAATTTGATTAGAAAGAGAAAATTGTAGTGTACGCAAGGATCGATTTTACATTACTTGTTAATAATACATTAGTGGTATTTTGTAACAACTATTTTGACAATGATCAAGGTGTGAAGAGGGAGTCCAAAATGATATGTGGAGGTGCAACATGATCCTATTTGTTGTGCCTCCATTCTAATGTACTTTGAAGAGATGTTGGCGAGTGTGCTTTGTACATTCTCTTGGTGCAAGGTGAGAGCAACAAGATGTAGACATCAAAGGGATGGGGTAGGATACATCTGTTGCTTTGTACATTAGCTTTAGAATTATTCCCTGGTGTGAGTGATTTTTTTTCCTGAGAAAAAAACCAATTTTATTCATTGAATAAAACCATGAACTGCTTTTGCAAGCTTACATTATAATGAAATTTTAGCTCGTGCTGTCTCAAAAAACATAATCCCTATTAGGATTGTTCAAAATTCAGTATCATCCTTTTTGTTTGTCAATTTGTCCTGCTTGATACATACTCTCTCCTCTCTAGAAATTTTCATAGTGCATTGCTGAAGTGCCATCTGACACTTCCTCTATCTCCATTAGACCGGGTTGATAGGCTAGTGCTTTCTTTGAAAGAGCGTCCACTTCCATATTTAATTCTCAGTAGACATGGCCAAAGAAATCTGTCTGAATCTGAGTTTTAATGTCTGAATTTCTGCTAGAAAATGTTGTAAATGCAGGGCTCTTAGAGTGCTCTTTTCATTTGTCCAATCAATCACTACTTTTGAGTCTCCATAGATCTGAATTTCCTGTATATGTATGCTTTGTCACCTGAAATGTTTCCCATAGAGCTGATAAACCAGCCTTGTTGTTTGAGGCTTGCCCTGTTGCAAATTTTATCTTTATCTTTTGGTTGAAGGGAAAAAAGTTACAGCTCCAGCTCCTCCTAAAGGAGGCTCCCACTGACTAGCTCCATCGAAGAAGGCCCATGGTATCTCTTTGTTTATCTCTACATGCATTCTGATTATTCTGATTTTGTTCTTTGCTATGTCCCTCTTGTGTTCCTGTATTTTTCTCATTAACAATGAAATAACAATGTCAGGAGAAATCCATGTATTGTTGAAAATGGTTTTATGCCTGGCTTCCCATATACTGTATACAAACAGAATTGGGAAAGCTTCGAAAGGTCCTACCCTTTCATCATTCCACCAGGCTTTGGTTTTTTCTTTCAATGGTACCATTTCTTCACGAGATTTTTCTGCTTTGAGTTTGCTTATTATCCCATTCCAAATGCAACCTGCATAAGAATAGTAAGTGAACAGATGAGCGCTCGTTTCATCACTAGATTTGCATAATGGGCATATTCCTGGACCTTCAAAGCCCCATTTTTGGAGCATCTCCCAAGTTAAAAGTTTGTTGGACAGACCTAGCCTCTTCATGATTATGGTTTTTAATTGGCATTGAATATTCCACAACTTTTTCCACCACCACTGCTTGTCCCCTGTTGCTTCTTGTTCTTCGGAAGCTGCTTGATATCTTAGCTTTGTTGTCTAATGACCCGAGTTTGGATCTTTTGTCCACACCAACTTATTTTGATCACTTCTCAGGTGAATATGGTTTGATACTAACAGGTTTAAGTATTTTTTCTAATCCTTTGTGATTTCTCCTGTCAGTCCCAAATCATGTGCGTTTTCCCAATGTCCTCTTCCTTTGCTCTGTGCATCTTTACATGCATCATTTAAGGTGTATATTATGTGATTTTTTAGGGCTTGGAGTAGGTGCACTGATAATTTTTATTTTTCTCCCACCCCCATCAAGGGATCTTCCCCAATTCTGACCTTCTTCCCATCTCCGATCTTCCATCCTATCCACTGTCTGATTAAAGGGAAAGTCATTACCATTGCCTTCCACCCTATAGATTCGTTCTTAAAGGTTTTGTTTGGAGTTCGAATCCATTCCAATATATTGTTGTCAGGACAGTATTTAGTCACTATGACCTTGATCCATAGCTTATCCGGATTTTGAATTAGTCTCCATAATGATTTTGCAGCTAAGGATTTTGAGAATAATTCTAAGTTTTTAATGCCCCACCCCCCTAGGTTTTTATGCTTTGATAAAGTCTTCCATTTTACCAGAGCTATTCCTTCATTTTGCTTACTGGTTGTCCACAGAAATGAAGAAACATAGCTTTCTTATTTTTGTTATAATTCCTTTAGGGATGTAAGCTATTGAGGCCCAATATACTGGGATACTCTGAAGTACTGATTTTAGCAAAATTAGTCTTCCTCCTCTAGATAAAAAATAGTTAGCCCATATATTTATTCTTTTCTCTAGAATTATCTTTAGAATTATTCCATGGTGTGAGTGATATTTGATGTTTCCTTGCCCTTTTTCCATCCCCTTGGTTTCATCAATCATTGAGGAAGGCATGATATAGTTAACTTAAGAGACTTTTGATTTGTGCATAATAGTCTTTTTTGGTTCTTTCTACTATGGGATTGCCTTAGGGTTTCCTTAGGGTTGAAAATTAGTATGGGAAAACAAGTTAGAGTTTCCTTAGGGTTGAAAATTAATATGGGAAAACAAGCATCATCATGACAAGCTAAAAGGAATAAATCAACAAATATTACAGACTGATATAAATGTATTTAAAACATTCTTTTCATTCATGAATGTGCCAAGTAGCAGATCTAGAAATGTCCACTCTTCACCACCATGGATTATATATATATATATATATGATTGTTGTAGGTTACCATTGGGAAATATGCCTCTGAAGTGCTGGGTTATGCACTATAGAGTAGCACTGAAAAGGTTAAAACATCCACTCTACAGGATCTCCAAGAACTCAATATCATTATTTTTCCATTGCTGTAAAGGTGATGTACTAGAATATTTGCTTGGACTTGTTGATTTCACCGTGAAGTTGAACGTAAATGATAAACAGAGAGGAGCACTAATAAAGCTACAACATTTTGTAGGAAATCGAATGAGTAGAGATATAATGTCTACAACAGTCTGCATACATCCTTCACTTGAATGATGTTAGTTCTTGGTGATCCTGTAGAGTGGATGTTTGGTTTCTCTATCGGTTGCTTCTTGGAATTTATAATAAACTTGGACCAATATCATGATTCGACCGTGAGGTTCTTAGTTGACTGGAAATTGGGTTAGGTGATACTTGGCCATTAATGGATAATCATGAATCTTATGGTTTATGCTTTGGGTCTTGAAGAAAGTACTAGGTATTTTGATGTCCTCCATTTTTTATTTGAACATTTTATGTCAATTTTCACTGTGTCTGATTTTTTTTTGCCCCTCTTACAATTAACATAATAAGATGACCTTTGTGGTTTAGACAGTTGGTTAGCTTTAGAATTATTCCCTGGTGTGAGTGATATTTGATGTTTCCCCTTTTTCCATCCCCTTGGTTTCATCAAATCATTGAGGATGGCATGATATAGTTAATTTAAGAGCCTTTTGATTTGTGCGGAATAGTCTTTTTTGGTTCTTTCTACTATGGGATTGCCTTAGGGTTGAAAATTAGTATGGGAAAACAAGTTAGTGTTGCCTTAGGGTTGAAAATTAATATGGGAAAACAAGCATCATCATGAATATACATACTAGATCAGCATAAAACTTTGTTTCTTAGAGTAGTATGTGTGAACAATAGAAGACTACAAATCAATGATAAGTTAGGGATAATCTTCATTAAAAAATGACGTTTGGGTAGGCAGAATAGGGCATCAATTCATCCTCCATTGGAGTCCTTCAACCATTCATCTCGCTCCCATTCATTCGTAGGTCTCAAAATATTTACTTTGGGAACAAAGTACTTATACAGTTCGACCAAAGCCATCAGCTGTGCAAGATGCTGAAAGTAAGGATATTGTTTCATGTTTCACTTTTGTTGTCAAAAGGAATACTGAAAAGTTAGGAAGTACCAAAGCTAGTCATGATGTGCACGTGGACTTAATGGAGGGAGAGAAGTCATGTCTACTTTTTTGTTCTTGAATGGGAGAAATGATGAAACCACAATAGTGGTTTATAGATGGAAATCATGTAATCACAATCACAGGGAAACTGTCAAACATTGGGAAGAATCATTGCACTGACAGGGAAACTATATACAGAGATGACATGTCGGATGATTGAAAGAGATACCTAAACCACGAAATGCCAACTCAAAATAGGTCAAACCTACCGCAAAATCTCCCTAAAAATTTCCATGTACCCACCTCTGTACCTATACATTTAGGAACGTTTCATACCCACTCCAAAGCCCCCAAGAGCAGGGAAACACTAGGTATGAGCTGGATAAACCCAGCATAATAAAATATATATCTTTGGTGGGGAATCAAAAGTCACTTTCAAAAATGAACTTGTTTTGAATAATTAAAATCCTTAATCAACCAAAAGCTTCATGCATTGAACACAATGAATAAAATACCTACCACAAACTACAAAATACAAGGTTTAAGATATTTAAAAACATACCAATAGGTACAAAATATTGGCATTCAAATAAAAAAAATTGTGTACAGTTACAAATTTGAAAACATGTAAAAAATGCATTAAAACCAGCACAAAATCAGAAAAGGTCCTTAGTGTTACGCTCCATTTTGTATGGGTGTCCATTGGTGAGTCTAATCACACTCTCCAGGGGTGAAGTTGTCATGATTGTAATCTTGAAATAAAATCTAGGCAGTTTTGAGTTGGTTTTGAAATTTGGACAGTTTATGGAGTGTAACATCAGTGAGCCCTTTCATTTTCAGTTATGAGCACACTAGGAGAAATGTTGGGCAGTACTATGGGCATAAACAACTCTAGAATCAAGTATGAGCATCAAAGGGACAAATCTGAGCACTTTGGGAGCATTCTGAAGGTCACAACAATCAGTAAAGCATCTCAAATCAGCTATAATTAGGCCAACTTTCGGATATGGTCACATTGCAACAATAAAATATGATGATCAATGGCAATAGAATGTGGTCTTTGCAATTCTGGCTATGAAAATGAGAAATATGTGGGTGAGAACAACCCTAAAATCTCATTCATATGCCTTATAGCAGCATCCACATGAATTTTGTGCACAAACAAACCTGTTTGAAAATAAAAAAGGGTATGAAGCAACCCTATTTCAGCATCTTGGGCACCCTTGTGCACTTATCCATCACCAAATAGGCCTACCTCTAAATCTGGTCCAAATTGGAAGGTTAAAAGGCAGTTCTGGGCATGAATAGCCCTATGAAAAGTGATGAACAACAAAAAAAATAGGCTTTGAGAAATGTTGGGTTGAATTTGAGGGTTGAAATGACATTAACAAACAATTCTCGGCACAGATATGGACATAAAGGGTAGGCCTGGGCACTCCAACTGCCTCAAACCTTCATTCTGGGAATAAATAAGGGCTGTTCCAACCTCCTAATAAACAATTTATAGCACTATCATGAATTCTAGGTGCTTTTTCTCCACAAAAGGGGGGTAAACAAAACTAAATAAAACAAATATCATTTAATTTTAGACCATATAAACCAAGTTCGATTGTGCTTTAGGTGATTCTCGGCAGTGTCTTGAAGGAGATCAATAGCAAATAACAGTCTTTGATGGCTTTCCTTGCAACCGTAGGTCACAAAATAACCCTAAAAATATCTGGACTTGTGCATAAGAGAAGTAACAACCCTAGTTGGCCCTAAAATACCAAGTTTGTTCTGCATTTGGTAGCTCTAAAGTTTTTAATGTATTTCCCTCTTTTAGTTACATACAAGTTTCCATTCTCACTTATTGCTTGTATTGCCTTTTCCTAACATGAATTGGGTAGGCTTCATAAGATTCATATGTATGCTTGTGGCCATTGTACTTTGGCCTTTCAACATTGTCAAGCTTGAGACGATCTATTATGCAAATGCATCAAATATAACACTACAATTTATGCCAATATATGTCTGTACAAGGCCTGGAGGTTATCCTTTAATGGGCTATCTCCTTGAAAGAACATATCTTTGCATTCATCTAAAATAAACTTCGGATAAAAGTGATACAGAGTTGGTATGTTTTGGTGTATCATTTGGAGAATAACATCCTATAACAATAGTTGTTATTATGACTCTTAAAGGGTCCTAGATAAGATACTAACAGGTTTTAGTCCCTTGAGCTTTCAAGCTTAAGAAGCCATAAACAACAGGTATGTGCACCCTAGCAATGATGGAAAAGATCATAAAACATAGGTAAAATGGATAATCATCTACAACATCACAACATCATTCATGGGAAAACTAAAAACCACCTACAACCATCAAAAGTAAGTGTTACAACAACAACGAGTGTAGAGTAAGGAGAGAGGAGTTGCCAGGAGAATGAATAATTGGGCCAATGTAGAGTGGAAAAGTGACCTAGAAGTTTGGAAGAGGAGATTAACCAAGATTCCTTGAAAAAGGAACTAATGTCAAAGATTCTTTTTGATGGAAGTGACCAACACACCAACTCCATATCACTTCTATCCTAAGTAAATGTAGATGAATGCGAAGATATGTTCTTTCAAGGAGATAGTCCATTAAAGGAGAACCTCCAGGCCCTGTACAGACATATATTGGCATAAATTGCAGTGTTATATGGGCTAGATCAACTAGATGTCATAATATCAGAAGAAAATTCAACAAACGCATGAAATTTTTTCTCAAAGGAGGGGGATCATGTTCCTATAATGATGAGACCATGGGAGACATCGACGTGCCCTTAAGGTACCAACACCTAGTGAAACAATGGGTTCCTAGGTGTCTTCCTCAAGTAAATATTGATTTTTGTGTATATGAGAGGACATATAGAACCGCACCGTCATCATTGCATGGATTGGGGTTGTTTTGCATGGACGGAATAAAGGTTGGATACGGTAGATGTGCAGAATTGATGGAGTCTGTTGGACCCTATTACAACTACAGTGATTGGATGCGCCTGGTCCAATATACATGAAGTATGCATAGATATGGGTTGTCAGCGAATTATATACAACTGAAAGACAAAGCTCAAAATAAAGGTGCAACGTTGTACATGGACGGAAGGCCAAAAACAACTGGTAATATTGCGGGGTTTATAAAAAATACACAACCGGGGTCTACACTAAAGAAACCCAACTACATATCCGAGCCATGTGAAGGAAACCCTGTCTTTGTATGTGCAATTAAATCAATAGCTACTAGCGAAGAACTGCTTATTGATTACAATTTGAATCATGTAGATACAAACACGGTTAGTATGGTTGTGGTACAACAAACAATTTAACCAAGCTTTTATTAATTATTTTAACATCTATAGGACTTTTCGTTAGCATATAATTGTAATTTTCTACTTTTCATGTTTCCTTAGGTAACTTTTAGTATGTTTTTGATGCAGGGTTCTATCAGGGGCACCTCCATATCTGTAGATGTTTGTCGACTCGAGTCAAGGAAGTAGGTATACATCGATATTGCCAATGTAATATTAAATTTAGGATGGACATACACATACGTTGTTATGTATTTTCATTAGTATATTAGGTTTTTTATATAATCTTATCTATTTTCCATGCAGAGTGTTGATTAGGGAAGCCAACCGGTTATTGATCAACCGACTACAACATCGGGGCAACAGCCAAAGATGAATGTAATTCTCCATTTCAAATACTTTAAAATCATAAACATGTATATCATGATGCATAATGTTTATTTTGTTATGTATTCTTTCGTTTTTATGTTTGCGTTCATGATGGTAATGTTGTCTACCTTTTTTACAGATTGACCGGGGAAAGTCCCCAACTATTTATCAGACGACTGGAGCCTCGAGGCAACAAGTAAACCTAAATGTAATTCCACATTCTAAACACTTCAAAAATGTACACATATAAAACATGTAGCATAGTGTTTATTTTTGTTCTGTATTTGTTAGATTTTACATATTGTGTTCATTGTGATAATGTTCTCTACTTTTTTTGCAGGTGGTTGATCAAGGTAAGTCCCCATCTGTTGATCAGACCACACCCTCGTCTAGGAGTCAGGTAATCCTATATGTAATACTATGACTCTATCACGATAGACAATTTTTTTTAATATAATTGTTTGCGCACACTATTGCTTCAAAGACTAAGCAATTTTTTATATATTTCAATTGCAGACAGGGGATTCAGTTTATGAAACAACGTCTCAAAACTATTTACAGATGAGGTCTCTCGATTGATGAGAGATAGTGAAATTAGAGAGTTTGCATACTCGTTGAGGGTGCTACAAAATACCAAGGAAAAACAAAATGGGGAACAGATTGATCTGATATTGGCAGTTCCACAAACAAAAGGGACTGAACAAAGGATTCAATTGTTGTTACAACAACGTAAACAAGTGGATGTAAGTTCTCGAATAATAATGTAAATTCATTTATAAAAACTTTATAATATTTGATTTTATATGCTATTGAACATATAATACAATGGTTTGAATTTACAGCGCGCTATGGATATTATTAGTGGTGGTTAAGGCAATGTTGGTCCCAGTGACCAAACCAGTCCACGTACACCACATAATGCTCCCATATTGTCCACTAAGTAATCGGCAACACGCTCTGCGATACCCCCGAGGGCGGTAGAGGGTGCAGCTGATGCTGCCCTATCCACAACAGATGCTGCAGAAGAAGGGGTGGATGCAGGATTAGATAGAGATGTGGAAGCATTTCCTGGATCTTCTCGTGTCACTAGCACTGGTTCAATAGCGTGTACATTTTTGGTGAATGAAGCACTGGTTCCAATAAAGATAGAGAGGATTCCAAGTCATTATAGATTGTTCAATTTAGTTTTTATAATGTGTCTAATATAACTATAATATTTTTTAATGTTTTATAAACATACGAATGATTTGGCCTTGGAGATATTTGGGCCCACCATCCACACAATGTGGAATAAGCAGCCAAAATATTTAAAGGATGATCTGACTAATCGCTTGGTTAGTCTGTTCGAAAAAGATGCCTTCGATACATTGAAGGTCCTATAGAAGGCTCGAAAACATCTAAAGATTGTCCGAGACTAGTATAGGGTTCACCTAGAAAAGAACCCTAGGTATGAGTGCCCTCCAATGATTCCATATATGGAGTGGAAATCCTTGGTGGAATATGGAAAGAGAAGGGCCTGAGAAAATCAGGAAAGATACCACTAGCTGGAACAAGGAGGTATGCAATAAATTCCAAAATGTAGTGGTAAGCCTTATTATTACTATTTTTTATATCATTTTAGGTACATCGACTAACGTATTTAAAAAATTAATTAGGCTCTCAGACACATCTAAGGCCACCAAGGCAAGAATTGAAAAAAATGGCCAACACAAGCTTGGGCCTGGTGGTTACTCCAACTTGGCGGCTTGATATGTAAGTATCACAAAACCCGAATTTGCATCCAAATATCATACAGATTATTATTTTTGTTTTGTTCTGGAAAAAAATGTAAAAGTTAATGACATCATGCAAATATGAAGGCTGACCGGTTCAAAGAATTGCCTAGTGTGGCTTACATGAAGCTTGGCTTCGAACAGGGCTTGGACACCATTCTTGAACATCGGAGAAGCTTGTCTAGGCATACTGCACGATCTTCTGCTGATCCATCTGGTGCCCAGGTCTGTAAAAAATGTATAGTTTAATGATAATTTATTAATGCTCATGCAATTAGTTCCTTATAAATAAATTAACATAAATTATTTATTCCTTTTTGTGCAGGAAAGTAATGATCTCGTTCATGTTGAGGATGTACATGACCAACCAAATGAAGATCATGCTTCTCATCCTGGTAATGAATTTATTAATGTGCTACTTTTTTTTATAGACCATTGAAGATGATGAACATTAATTATAATTCTACACAATTCAACTGCAGAGCATGTAGATGCAGATAACACGGAACAGGTTGGGCCTGTACAAGATAATGTTGAACATGTTGATGTTCCCATGGCAAGTAAAAACACACATTCGTAATGTTTTTTTTAAATGAATTACTCATATTTATCAAAATATAAATATATTAATGAAAGATTTTGACATTATTGCATAAATTCATCGCCCCTCGCCTGAAGTTCAACCTTGCGAGCAGACTAGTAGGGATATCGATGATCAGATTCCAGAAGATGTGACTCTAACTAAATATTTAAAGAGAAGAAAAGTAAAAAGGAAGTGACTAAACAAATTTTGAGTAATTCTTATTTATAAAAAAAACATTTAATGGTTTTTCCCTCTGTTTCATGAATGAATGCTTTAATGAATGGTTTACTGATTTTTTTTTTTCTTCTGCAATTGACTAAATGAATGTTTTAATGAATGGTTTTTTAGCTGTTGAATGATTGAATGGTTTAATGAATGATTTAAAGAATGATTTAATGAAAGCATATTTTAACTATTAAGTGAAATAATTTGTAGTAGATTCATTGTTATTTTCATTGGAGATGCATTGTTATTTGGATTGTGAAATAGTGAAATAAATTGTTATTTGCAAGTAGATGCATTGGGTTTGGGGAGTTGAGAGTGATGTGAGGGGGGGGATGGGCCATAAGAGCTTCCAACTTCATGTGGTTGGTCCTATTTAGTAGAGAATATTAAATTATTCTCGAAACAGAGAGGAGCTCAATGAATGGTAAGGAAGAATACATTAAAAAACATCTATTCCTATAATTTTAGTGTATAATTTTCACTATTGTTATTTGACTCCTCCATTGGAACTTGTTACAGATAGCGTTGAGAAACATTTCCATATTTAAGAGGTAAGAAATGGCATTTTGATTAGATCAATGGCCTTATATACATAGTATTTTTTGTTATCCATGTTTTATCAGGTGATGTATTCTTAACAATTAATTTACTTGAATAGTTGAATACTATTGTAATAGAGTTGTATTTATTTAGATTGGTTTTGTTATTTTCATAAACAAACATAAATTTATTTGATGGGTCCTAACATGAAACTATTGCAACAAGACAAAATATGAAGTATGTTGAATGATGTTTTGAAAGGTAAAGCATAAGAAGACCGTGTGAAGATCCACAAATCAAGGTATAATTGTGTTTTCTTTTGTTTCATTGAGTTGTGTATTGGGTATTTATGCATGTGCACACACATACATTTAGTTGATGATGATGATTACCATAAATTGAGGCGAACTTTGTTCTATCCTATCTAAACAATTACCCTAAATAGTTTGATTTATCATGATAATTGGCCCCTTGGTAATACTTTACCAATTCCATATAGCTAGGACAACAAAATTAAATGTAGGCATTTCATTACAAGAAATATGATATGCATTTGAGTTTGATGGGAATATGAAAGGTCAAAAGACAGAAAAATATAGATAGACTTGTGAGGAAAATGGAATCTGAAGCGTTGTTTCCCTATTATTCTGCATGAGTATATTGTTATCTACCCAAGTTTATCTTTCTCGAGTAGTTTTGTAATTTGTTTCTTAATCTCATATCTTGTTCAACTTTCATGTTTGATTGTGCAATGGAAAACATATGTTTATATTTGTGCTTATCCCTGTAGGTTGTGAGTTGGGCATGGTGCACATTGGTATTTTTCAGTTTCCATTGTAACTTTTCCCCCAACATCATTGTGCACTTTATTACTTATAATTGCTAATTTGTTACAAAGTCTTCTTTGTGCAAATATTTTATTAGGCATTTATATATTTCTTTATTGCTTCCAATTTATCACCGAGTTTAAAGTGGTCACTTAGAGAAAACATCTCAACTCTGGAAGACAACAAAAGAATAACATCATTTATAATTACGGTAACAAAGTATTGAGATCTCCTTGAAAAGATAAAGATATATTTGATACTTTATTTCTGGAAGGCATTGTTTGAATGCTTAAGTTATAAAAACATTTTATTTTTGTTGTTTTCAGGCAATCTTCCAAAGGTATCCATGGCCTGAAAAAGAGTATTAGTAATTTTCACTGATTTACAATGATAGATCACTAGATTTGGTATGACATCTTTTCGCTAAAGGAAACAATTTCACATTTGTTGGAAATAGTTTCGAGGTTCTTTCCCAAGGAAAAAATGTTTTTATTGAAGAAAGCCCATTTGCAGCCATGAATTTTGGTGGTGTTGATCCTAATCACTTCAAGGGTAAACATCAATATGCTCATGTTACTCGAAAGGGTTACTGGAAGGTATGACATTCTATTATCACTTCGGATGTTTTGCAAGCAAGTAAAGACGTACTCGTGGTTTAAGTGAATTTGTGAGCTCAACAAGTTGACAATAATTAATATTTTTTTGCATGAGGGAACAACTTGAGGCCACATTTAGAAGTAATAATGAAATAGTGATTCATCATACCTCTATTTTATGTTGAACAAAAGTTTCATGCCAATATCATAGGTCTAGCTATGTCAAAGTGTCCAACAAAGGCATCTATGATTTGTTGGAAGTGACTAATAGATTCAGTGCTAGGTGGCGAAGCCATCTAACAGCTTCATCCCTGAATGAATCAGGGGAATTTTCAATATAATGTTGTTTTGAGGCATCCACTCAGAACAAGTATCAACAAAAGCATCAACATGGGAAGCATGCTCTTGGCTAGGGACTCAACTATTGATATTTTGACTTCCTTTATTATTATTATTATTATTTTAATGCTAAGTGTTAAAATTGGTTCTATTTCAAATTGCAGGCTAGGTTTCTACAAGTAGCAGTCAATTGGAAGAAGAGTATAGGCTTCAATGGTAACATTTTTTCTTAAACCTATACTTCTAGCAGATAAGGAAAAATTGTGCTTGGGTGATATTGTGAAGGAACCCAGTGCCTTGCTTTAATGTCAGTTTATGTCAAACTTCAAAGCTTAATTGAATGGATGCCAAATTTTCACTTTAGCATGGCTAAGCCTTCTTGTTTTGGTTACAGGAACTCTTCTAATTGAACCCAAACCACAAGAGCCTACAAAACACCATTCAATATCAATCCTTCTTTAAGTTTTTATATAAATTCATTGTTTTCTGTCTTCATCTCCATCTGTTGTACTATTAGAAGTTGACAGGTTTAACAGTAATTTAAGATTTGGTTATCCTTTTTGCTAGGTATGATTGGGATGGTACAACAACAATGGGTTTCCTGCAGAGATATGGACTTGCAGGTGTATATTTCTTCAATTCCTGAATGCTTTTCTTTTGTCAGAATGTTGCATATACTTATGTAAAGTATTCTAGCCTCCTAACTGCACATCATTTTTTTGAATTTTGATCCAACCTCTCCACATAGCATTTTTTGAAATTTGAAGTAATTCATCCCTGATTACAACATATTTTTAACATCTTAACATTGTGTCTATTATCCTTTGGTTACAGCTGGACATTTGAATTTTTTTATTAATGAATTCATGTAATTTAGAAGGGACTGCCATGCTTTTCTTTTGTAATATATGGTTTCTAGCTCCACTGCATTTGATATGGTTGGACTTTGCTAATGCCTGTTTAAAACCACACTTTAATACTGTACAATGTTGCATGTACATAGTTCTTGTAGTTTTTTATTACAAAACGAAGCCATTCCTTGTCCTGCAAGGACTTTAGCCTTGGATGTTTTCTAGTGGAATTTATTTGGACTTTTGGCTTTTCACCATCATGTGCATATTAAGGAATTGTGTTCGGGCATATTCCTTGTCTCATAGATTCCTGATTTTACATGTATTTTTCTAGTCTCCTGGAAATCATGTTTGGGAATGATTCTTGAAATTGTTTTTTTTTATTTCTAACATGTACTGTTTTTAGATGCTAAATTGCTAATCAATTTCTGCATTTGACATGGCTGGACCGCAATCCAGATGATTTTAAACTGAACATGAGTGAAACCATGCAACCCTCTCTAGGCATAGGTAAGAAAAATTCCCACTAACATTCTATCAAACCACTAATTCTAGTGCCATTGGATTCTGGTAAATTCGATGTAAACTATGTCAGTTATCCGCCCCTTGATAGTTTTATTTGCTTGTGATTTCTCCTAGGGACCAAATTATATGTTTATTTCTGGATGTTTACAATCCAGTAGTAAAATGGATGATATCTTTGGGAATTAATATATGATGTCTTTTTTCAGCTCTGATCACAAGATGGAAATGGCCCGAATTTATGGGATGCTTGGTAATATTGACACAAACACTGGAGATGCCCAGAAAGGTAATGGGGATTATAGTCCTGTTTTGTTTGATTGAATTCATAAGTTTCTACTTTCGAAGAATGCATCACATCCCTTTCTGAGCTAATATTTTATATTTTGTATTCAACATGTCTAGGTTGGGATACTGATCAATTTCTCACAGATATTAGTGAAGAAAATTTGATCATGTTGACTGTTAGAATGTAACCTTTACTTTCTTTTTATCCAGAGAAGTCTCTAACTACTTTCATGTTTATGAATGTCATAAAAATTGTAAAATCCTACTTACACAATATCTTTACCTTTTATTTGGGGTGGGCTTGCACCTAGTGGTTTCAACTTTGATACAAAAATGTAAGTAATATGGAAGTCGTCAACTTATACATTCCTCATTATGACCAACCACAAAATATTCGTGTGTTCAAGGAATTCAAATGTTACCACTGTTACTACATGTTTAAGTGAACTACACTACACTGCTTCCTGAATGGAAAATTGTCAATTTTTTTTTTAATTCTACCACTAGGCATCGCTTTTCTGGCAGCATTCTGACACTTTTGTTGAAGCTCTGACACCTTCAGCCGACGGTCAACTGATGCTTTTGTTGAAGCTCCGACACCTTTCCCGTCGAATATTCGACACTTTCCAAAAAACCATCGACGGTTTTTCCATGCCTCGAACACTTCATCCCTTCAGAAGACCAACCCTTCAAGTGTCGGTTAGTGTCAGATATTCAATGTGGTTTCCATGCCTTTGACACTTCAGCCCGTCGAAAGGTCGACCCTTCAAGTGTCGGTAAGCGTCGGATATTTGACGGTTTTTGCAAGTTTTTAGTGGCACTTTGAAACAGATAACGATCAAATATGTGACAACATGGTTGCATCATATCTTTGACTGGAATTTATTACATGTCAAATATCTGATGTCATTCCATCGACGACAAAAAAAAGTGTATGTGTCGAAGATGCGACAGAGAAGTGTCGAATTTAAGACATGCAAGGTGTCGGATTTTGGGCTCAATTTCTGTTCTGATAATGAAGATACATTTAAATGTTGTTTTATGTAAAATATACATTCATTTGATGTGGAACTTGAGCTCTGTTCTTTGCTCAAACTGTATCTACCCATTCCTAATAGATAAGTTGGAAAACAACACCAATTTTACTAATCGATTGTACCAAAAAAACACCAGTTTGAGTCTCAAGTTCAAGTAGATATAGTCATTAAATGTGTTCCACTTTTCTCTATCCAAGGCACTTGGAAGGGTTTGAATTGATCCACTTTAATTTTTTAGTGAATTTATTAGTTTTGATTCAATTGAAACAGTTGGAGGATAGCCTACTGCACCATCTCATGAATTTTAGGATCATTATGCCTAAAAAACTAGTCAACATTCAAGTCACCCAACAATTAATAAACTTTGATAGAGGACTAACATTATCTTTTTTAATAATCAACTGCTAAACAAAGTATGGTGATCGTTGTGTAGCACATGTTCATTGGTTTATCACTAACCTGGAATTTTAGTCATAATGTGACACTTATACTGTAGGAGTTCAACATTTGGTGGATACGAGTTCACTCGATAGGAAAAATGAATCAAGTGGATTTATGGATAGGTTCCCCCACCATTCCAAGTCGATTTAAAGGATCAGATGGTTGGTAGAAGGGAGTAACCTAATGTTTAGATGATTTGCACTAGTATTTCGATGGATTTTCTGGGGAAAATACAATTAGAATTGTTAAAATCACAGTTTTGGGTTGCTAAAATTGTATAATCTGGGTGCCCCCAAGGGTAATAGAGGTCGTTGAATCCATTTATGCATTCAAATTTGCAATTCCAGCAACCAAACTGTGATTTTAGCAAAATTTCCCATCGTTGGATTTTGGTGGAAACCACAGGAAAAGGTGCAAATCATTTAAACATTAGTTTACCCCCATCAGAATTATATCTAGGAATGAAGGGCATGAATTTAGAAAAGTACATTAACAATGTAGAAGAATTAGAAACAACTCGTTCAAGACTGCAATTATTCAAGTATGAATTAATAAAGACTACAAACAATAAAAATAAGAGAATGTTTTTTTGTTTCTACTCTTGTTACTTGTTATAAGATTTTGTATGTTACTTGTAGTTATATTTGAGTTTTTTTGATCCATTGACTCATTCAAAGAATCCAATTTATTATTAGAATTAACTAGGTCATTCATTCTCTATGAGTGTGATCAGAGATTCAGGTAGAGGTTGTAGACGGGAGAACTTGCATGTCGTAGAGCCATGGGTTTCATGGATATTGTGTGAGGAGATCCAAGTGAAAATATATGTTCCTCACTTTCTATTAGGACCCTTTACTTAACCACACTTCCTTACCTACTACCTATAGTATGCAAAGATGATACCTTTCCTTTTAGGGACGCATAACTACTCCAATCCCCTTTTGTCCTTCTGTGAAGAATACCTTTGGGTAGACAGGGCATGTCAATAGCACGGAGAGTGGGGGATCCTTAGTTTTAATATCCTCTTTTGTTTCACTTAAATCTCATGGATCCATGGATGCATGTATATAATGTTAATTTGTTGGATCTGAGATGCATAGAGAAAATAATACACAGAATATATTAACATTAATACATAAATGAACACAAAGGTTTACTGTGGTAAAACCCCCGAGAGGGAAGAATCCACAGAGAAATGGTATCGGTCTTCCTTATTATTCAACAAATTAATATTACTATAGCTTATAACTCTCAGACTCTTCTCTACAAGAATACAAGAAATATATACATTTCTTTCACGGTTACTCTTAACTGAACAAACTAAATTAATTCGGTAAGACTATTATGTAGCCATCGAGAGAACGGTTGTCACTCATTTCCAACAATCTCCACTTTGAAAACAATTTACCTGATACCTTGCTCATTGCTCTATTCATCACCTTTCTTGCAAGCCTAGAGAATCTAGGCATCACCGTAGCTTCTCTAAAGTAACCAACTTCGTGAACATGTATGCATAATTCTTTTTAGTGTGAACCTTTTCAAGAACCACTCCACCTTCATCAACAACATGTCTAACAAAATGGTATTTTACGGGAATATGATTTGTCTTACTGTGATAAGCTGGATTTTTATCCAAATTAATAACACTTTGACTATCACAAAAAACTTTTATAGTGTTCTGAGCTTTTCCTAACTCACCCAGCAAACCTTTTAACCAAACTGCCTCTTTGCAAGCATGTGAAGAAGCTATATATTCTACTTATGTAGTGGATAAAGCATCAATATTCTGAAGCTTTGTAATCCAACTAATAGCTCCACCTGTAAGAGTGAAAAAATAACCTGAAGTGGACCTACTCTTGTCCAAATCACCTACAAAATCAGAATCAACATAACCATAGACTTCATCACTACAACCATAAAAAGTGATACAATAGTTACTTGTTCCTCTTAGATACTGAAGCATCCATTTCACTGCTTCCCAATGCTCTTTTCTTGGATTTTCCATGTATCTACTGACAACACCAATTGCATGTGAAATATCCGGTCTTGTACTTATCATTGGATACATTAGACTTCCTACTCCATTAGCATATGGTATATGAGACATATACTGCTTTTCTTCATCATTTTTAGGACTCAAACCCGAAGAAATCTGAAATGAGAAGCTAAAGGGATATTAACACGTTTCAACTTATTCATACCGAATCTTTGAAATATTTTCTCCACATACTTCTTTTGTGATAACCACAACTTGCCGTTTTTCTTGTCTCTATGTATCTTCCTGCCCAAGATCTGATTTCCTACTCCTAGATCCTTCATATCAAATGTCCTAGCCAACTGAGCCTTTAACCTACTGATTTCAAACATGCTCTTCTTGCGACAAGCATATCATCAACATATAACACCAAAATAATGAACATGTCATTTTCCAACTTTTTAAAGTACACACTACGATCATACTCACTCCTAGTAAAATTATGACTCACCATGAAAGAATCAAATTTCTTGTACCATTTCTTGGGAGACTGCCTCAGGCCATACAATGATTTTCTGAGCTTGCAAACAAACCTCTTGTTGCGATTTTGAACGAACCCTTCTAGTTGTTCCATGAAAATTTCCTCATCCAAATCTCCATGTGAGAAAGTTGTTTTGACATCTAGCTTCTCTAACTCCAAATCATACGAGGCAACTAGCGCTAACAAAATTTTGATGGAAACAAGTTTTACAACTGGTGAAAAAATCTCATGAAAGTCAATACCTACTTTCTAAGAAAACCCTTTTGCAACTAGTCTCACTTTGTACTTCGATACAGTGTCATCATCTACTTTCTTTAGTTTGTACACCCATTTGAAGCCAACCACTTTCCTACTCTGCGAAAGATCCACTTTCCTACTAGTCTTCCAAAGAATCCATTTCTTCTTTCATTGCAAGTTTCCATTTGTCACTGTCAGACACTTTCAATGCTTCCTGATAACTGTCAGGTTTTCCTTCTTTAGAAATGAAAGAAACATATGTGACAAAATCATCATACCTCTTTGGAAAAGTTTTGTCCCGTGTAGATCTCCATACAGATTGCCATGGTATCTCCTCTATTTATGTCTGCTCATCCTCTTCCTGAGGAGTGTCCTCATGAATATCCTCTTCGTGGACATCCTCGTGATTCCTCTTTATAGATGACTGAGTATCAAACCGAGCTTGCTGAAAATGTGGTACATTAGCCTGTTTCAAATTATTACTCACATCTAAATTTGATAGAGAAAGTTCATTAAATGTTACATCTCTGTTTATGATGATTTTGTGGACAGTAGGATTCCACAATCTATATCCCTTAACACCGTCACCATATCCAACAAAGATCATTTTTCTTGATTTAGGATCTATTTTGGAACGCTGATTTTTGGGAATAAGAGCATATGATTCACAACCAAATAATCTAATATTAGAATAATCACATTGTTGACTTGTCCATACCTCTTCCGGAATTTTGCAGTCAATGGCCATTGATGGCGATCGATTGACCAGGTAACAAGTTGTAAGAAATGCCTCTCCCCACAATTCCTACTGCAAGTTCGCATTACTGAGCATACTCCTTGCACTTTAAAGAAGAGTCATGTTCATGCGTTCAACAACCCCATTCTGCTGCAGAGTGTAAACAAAGGTCTTATGCCTCTCAATCCCATCCTTCTTGCAATAATTATCAAATTCATTAGAAGTAAAGTCGGTTCCATTATCTGTTGAAAGAAATTTAATGAACCTTCCATGCTCTTTTCAACCTAAGCTCTAAACTGCTTAAATATATCAAAAACATCAACTTTTCTCTTTAACAAATAGATCCATAATTTCCTTGAGTAATCATCTATAAAACTGACCAAACATGATGATCCCACATAAGAAATTTTAGGAGATGGTCCCCATAGCTCATAATGAATATGTCATAACCCCAAAATTTCATAAAAATTTAAAATTTTTAAAGTGACATAAAATGTCTAAAAACGCAGTTTAGTGACTGCTAGCGGTTAGTAGATAATGAAACAGTTCTAAAATTTTTTTGGGGGATTAGTTTCAAATACAGAACAACTAATACAATTTTAATTTTTATAAGTTATATAAAACTATCTTGCATTTATTTGCTGTTAGCTATACTGATGATTTACTTTTGTTAAGTAGGTGAGAAACCATGTTTGAAATTGGGGCTTACTTAGCATTTTGCTAACTCAAAGGATTGTTGGTTCTTACAGGTTCAGCAGGTAAGAGTTTGATCAAGTAGGAGTTTATTTTGAATTAAGTCAAGAAGTACTTCTTTAGCATGATAAGATGCTAGTATATAATTGATTATTAAATGCAATACTCCGATGAGGTAAAGTAAATTCCTTAGTTGTTTTGGATCTATGACAATATTTCAAAATAATCCATAATGACTTTTATCCTCATCATAAATAATGTTATTTACAAGAGTGAGCTCCTTCAAGGTTTCTTTCTGTCATGAAGATTATAGTACCTAGTCAATTATAGATTCTTACAGTGAGCATAGAGCTCATGATCATGTCATAAAAATTACTTCTATTGTATCATGATCTTACTTCTATTGTCATGTTTAAAAACTCAAGTGCATTTCTCTTTATGTATGGACATAATCCTATATTTTTCAAAGGTAAAGTTTACAATAAGTTGTTAATTTTGTTAAGAGAAACTATTGCAATGAGGTTTTCCTTCAGTCTCTTTGAAGACTCCTTCATTTATAGGCATCGACTTTTATGTGAAAAGTTTAGAGCTAATAGTTTATAAAAGATATTGTAATTAACAACATATCTCTATTCTAATTCTCCCTTACTAGTCGTGAATCAATACCAACAAGTTTGATTTGTTTACAAATGTGATTATCTTCTTGCATAGCTACTGGACAAGCTGTGTACATGGTGTTATGTTTATAACCATAATGCAATTGTTATTGTAATGTTACAATACTATACTGATTTATAATTTACTATACTAGGTTATAACAAAATATAACTTGTAATATAAGGTAGTTTCACTACCTAACCACTATTATCATATGGTTGAAATTAAAGGTAGAAAACATTATAAGTTTTATTCCTATAATATACTAGTTCTAAAGCATAGTATAAACAATAGTATGATTGACATAGTAAGCAATCATATGAACTGTCCATAAGATCGATGGCCAAATTGACATTATGAGCAATCATATGAACGTTATATTATAGTCGATAACGCTAATTGTATTATTGGCTAAATGTATGCACTTTTATACTATAGTCGAAATCATGGTTTATGTTATTGGCAATGATCAGTTTTTATAATCGAAAATTGCAGTGTTGACTATAGAAATCGACCCACACTTGATTATAATTCTGGAAGGCACGTGGACAAGTCTTCATCATGCATTGGTTGAATTATAATGCAGTGAAACCATACTCCTTGGCATTTGGCTCCGAGGGTTTGCATGTCTGTCGGCTGCACTGAGATTCCTTGCGGCCATGAGAGGCCTGCAACTCCCTTAATTGTTGGCTCCGTAGTATTTATTACATTGCAGAGTGGTTTTGGTATCATAACTTGTAGTCTCAGTTTCTCTTGTGAGTAAAGATTTATTGTGTGAGTGGTATTTGCTTCTTCACTTGGCTCAAAGCCTATACATGGCTTTACCTTGCCAGTGCTTGTTCCTTGCCTCGGCATCGTGGAGTCTGAGTATTGTAACCTTGCTGCCTCTGTCATAGGGTTGACTTGAATTTTTCCTTGGTTGGTATGGATGAGATAGATGGCCATAACTTCCCGGTTTCGAACTCTTCTCGTTCACAGCACAGGTATACATTGCTACTTTCCTCGTAATTCTTTTTTCCCATGATTTATGAAGTTAGGGTTTAATAATTATTAATACTAGTTTTAAATATTATTTGGTTTAAAACTTGTAGGCTACCCTAACAGCTCTAGATATGAATGGAAAGCAGGCTCGTCCTTCAGTTATCTTTGTGGGCTTTCAATCTGGTAAGCCCCGGTCTCGTCGTGGGTTCTCCCTGCTTGCGAAAATGGGTTGAAGGTTCCTGTGGTTGGAAACCTAGCTACGAAATCTCTACTAGTTATGATTTTTAGTTTGTTGTTATTTCTCCATGTTTTATTTCAAATCCCTTGCGAAAACTTCGTTGGGTAGCACAAGCTTTTGAAGCTGTGAAGTAAGTGTTGTTTTGGTGAAAATTGTTCAGCCTTACGGCCTACAGATGTAATACTGTTGTTAAGTTTATAAAACCTCCTCTGTGCTCAAAGGTATGTGATCTCTATCTCGTTTGCTTCGGTTTTTCTATTCAAACTTTAAGAAGATTGAAACTGTGAAAAATGGGGTTTCCCTAACCTGTCAGTAATGAAATTTACTGTTAATATAAAATATTTTTGTATATTTGGTTTTAAGAAAGAAGACTGTGGAACAGTCTAGTTGTAAATTTTGTAGGGTTTTTACTTTTTCAGTCCGTAATGTATACTAGTTATATTTTAATACAAAGACTTTTGTGTAACTGGTTTTATTAGCAGAAAGGGTTCGACCCTTTGATTCTTACAGGCTATAAGCCTACCTGGATTTGAGGTTTTTATTGAACATGGTTAACGATTCTTGGTTTATTTTGTTCGTTATTTACATATACATTTTATTTATTACTACTCTATAAATTATATTTATTTTTAAGCTCTGTATAGAAGATAATGCTAAATTCTAGAGCTTGGATTTTAAGGGTTAAAAGAAATATTGTAAACCCTATAGTTTATGAAATTTGGTTTCTGCTTATAGTATTCTTGACTCTGTTTTTAAGAAATGGAATAATGGAAGATAATATGATTTACAGTTGTAAGTATGATGTTAACTTTGTAGGAAAAGAAAAGATTCTAATAGTTTTACCTCCAGTTTTTAGCTGAGAAAAATACTTAGATTTTTAGTGAAGCATACTTAAAAACTAGAATAATCTTGACTCTCAGTAATTTTTGTAAATGTAAAAGGTTTATAAAAGAATCCTTACTCTGGTTTTGTTAAATTAATCTTTAAAAATTGTTTTGCTATTGTCTTTTTACATGCTTTATCAAATATTAGTTGTTTATTTTACTGTAATAATTTTATTTTCTATCAGTATATTAATACTGTAATAATAGTGTATTTACTATTTTCGTATACCTGTGTTTCCATTTAGTTGGTTAAAGTAAAAGTAATAAGTGCAAGCAAAACATAGCACTGCTTCTTCAGTGAATTTCATAGACATTGAAGTAAAATCTATTTCTATTTACATACAGATAAAAGAATCATATCTACTATTTTCACTCTAATAAAAGAATCATTTCATTCACTTAAAACAATCCAACTGTGCTAGAGTACGACCTGAGTTTAGGTGTGGAAAAACACAGCTTGGAAATTTAATTTCTATCTATAAATTTACTTAACTTAATATTACACAGTTACTTTTCATTCATAAACCCTAAACACTAATAATTCCTGTAATAGATGAACTACGAATTATTTAACTGAAGACAGTAAAAAAAAATAGAACCTGTTGAGGACAAGACGACAACAACTTAAGGAGGTCGTTCCTCCCTACCAATCTCTTGGAGAGCGCTCAAACAATGCTTCCTCAGGACCCCCAAGCCTGTTCCTGGTCTTCTTGGCTGAGAACTGGGTGGAAATGCAACTGTAAAACCTCTGTCACCTGACTAGTTCAATTACCTTAGTAATAAAAATTTTCTCTCAGCAGTATGATCTTCAACTTAAAAGCTGCAACTAGATCAATCTCAGCAGTTATCCCCTCAAACACATTCTAGACTCCCCTCCATTAAATTTCTCTTGAGTAAATTCATTCACCCTAAATGATCACTTCTCTATAATGAGCAGCCTCAGCTTTTTTCAGTGGAAAATTTTATAGAGATGCCTCAGTCTTCTGGGTCAATTTTAATTAAATGAACCACCTGCTTTGATTCCACTTTCTTTGGGAATCATGACCACAAATATAGGGAAGTTTCCACCTGAAATAGTTGGAAGTGGTTTGAGGATGCTGCCACATGTTAGTTTTCTCTCCACCTAGTATCCTCCACCAATTGACCACTAAACACTCTTTTAAAATCTCTCCTAAGCTGTTGTCTCCTCATTTATTTATTTATAAATAAAATATTATGAATTTACATTAAATATTCTTGACCCCACTGGGTCATCAATTACAACTTAGCATAAAATTTAGCACAATGTTCCTCAAATAATATAAAATTGCTTTTGCAAATTGGGGCATGTGACATACACACTCCCTTAAATTATAACATCTTCCTCGATGTTATTTATTCCTTGTCCTCAGAGTTTCCCTAAAATAGAATTGGATATGCATCCTGCATATGACTTTCCAATTCCTAGGTGGCTTCCTCTGGACTAAGGTGCTTCCATTGCACCTTCACTTGACCAATGGTGCAGTTCTGAACTGTGATCTCCCTCCACATGAGGATACAGTCTGGTTCCACCAGAAAATATCCTTCAGGTTCCACCTGTACATCATTTCAATTAATAACATGAGGAGCATCATGCACATATTTCTTTAATACATAAATGTGAAAAACATTGTGAACTCTTAAATTTGGTGGTAAGGCTAACTGATAGGCTACCTTTCCAATCTTGGACAGTATTTCAAAAGGACCACAATAACGAGGTGCTATTTTGGCACAACTACCCAACCTTAGAGAACTCTTTTTGGGTCTCACCTTAATGAAAACATGTTCACCTACTTGGAACTCTTTTGGAGTTCTTTTAAGGTCTGCTTGACTTTTTTGTCGATCTTGCGCAATTTTCAGATTACCTTGTACCTGCTTTACAATTTCTTCCATTTCTTTTGAATAATTCAGGTCCTAATACTAACCTGTCCACCAGATTACTCCAAGATATGGGAGTGTTACATTTCTTTCCATACAGAATTTTGAAAGGACTATATCTGGCTGAAGCTTGATAATTATTATTATAAGCAAATTCTACTAGGTGCAAATAATATTCCCATTTACCTGGCTGTTCCTTTACATACATTCTTATCAAATCTTCCAGTACCTGAGTTACTCTTTCAGTCTATCCATCAATTTGAGGATGGAAGGAGGTACTGAAATTTAACGTAGTAGTTAATCCTTTAAACAAAGATCTCCAAAAGTTACCTGTAAATTTAGGGTCTCGGTCTGAAATTATATCCTTCGGTATTCCATGAGGTCGGAAAATTTGCATTAAAAAGATATCGACTATATTTGCAGCTTTATAAGTAGTTTTTACAGGTATAAAATGGGCTGCTTTACTCAATTTGTCAACCACTACCATTATTGAGTCATTTAAGTTCTGATTTTTAGGCAGTCCAGTAACAAAATCAAGCCTAATTATCTCCCATTTCCAGCTAAAAATGGGCAAAGGTTGAAGTAATCCAGCTGGATGCTGATGTTCATTTTTTACTTGCTGACATTCAAAGCATCTAGCAATATATTCTACCAGTTCAGTCTTCATGTTTGGCCAAAAATATTCTTTTCTTAACATGGTAATAGTTTTTTGATAACCTGGATGGCGTGAGTAAGGATTTTTATGGATTTCGTCTAAAATTAATAACTTAACCTTAGGTACATTAGGTACATATATTCTGTCTTTATATAGTAAAAAACCTTTTTCATTCAAGCTGTACCCTGTACTTAGACTTTCTATTGGATTTTCTTTTGCTTTTGCTTGTAACTTTAGGTACTTTTCATCTTGTTCTATCCCTGCTTTAAGCTGTTCTTCCAAATCTGTTGTATAAGTACTGATAGCTGTTGTAAAATTCAGCTTTGCATTTCTACTTAATGCATACGCAACTTTATTTTCTTTCCCTTTAATGTGTTGAATTTCGAAATCATATTCACTTAGAAAAGCTAGCCATCTAGCTTGTCTAGCATTCAGGTTAGGTTGATCTAACATATATTTTAACCCCTTATTATCTGTCATTAAAAGAAATTTTCTTCCAATTATATGATGACACCACATCTTTAAAGCATGTATGACAACAGCTAATTCCAAGTCATAGGATGCATCATTCTTTTCATGAATATTCAATTTCCTAGACTCATAAGCAATAACATGTCCTTCTTGAGTCAATACTCCGCCTAAAATGTCATTGCAGGCATCAGTACATACTATAAAATCTTTATTTGGATCAGCTATTCTTAAAATTGGTGCACTGGTTAATAAGGTTTTTAAATTTTTAAAACTATCCTCGCACTTTTGATTCCAATCAAATTTCTTTCCCTTTTTCTACAAAGAGGTTATCAGATTTGCGATTCTTGAAAACCCTTCGATGAACCTCCGATAATAACCGGTGATCCCCATGAATGATCGGACATCAGTTACGTCTTTAGGAATTGGCCAATCTTCGATTTCCTTTATCTTTTTGGGATCCACTGAAATTTCTTCTTTAGTCACCACATGACCTAAGTACTTGATTTTATCTTTAAAGAAGTCACATTTACTAAACTTTGCAAAGAGTTGATGTTCTTGCAACTCTTGCAAAACAATTTTTAAATGTTCTTTATGTTCTTCTTCAGATTTCGAATATATTAATATGTTGTCGATAAACATGACCACAAATTTATCCACATAGTTATGCATTACATTAATCATTAGACACATGAAAATAGTTGGAGCGTTAGTAAGCCTGAATGGCATGACGACAAACTCATAATGTCCAGATCGAGTCCTAAAAGTTGTTTTAAAGATGTCTTCATCTTTAATTCTAACTTGGTAATATCCATATCGTAAGTCAATTTTCGAGAATACCGTGGCTCCACATAGTTGATCAAACAAATCATCTATGTGAGGTAATAGTCGTAGAGTTCCGTCCTTTTTCTTAACAAAGATGATAGGTGCCCCCCAAGGAGACACACTGGGTCAAATATAATTCTTGTCAATAAGTTCTTTTAACTGTGACTTAAGTTCATTTAATTCGAGTATATTCATCTGATAAGGGGCCTTTGATCTGGGCACTGCAGCAAGTACTAGCTCAATGGTAAAATCTAATTCCCTCTTCGGAGGCAGTCCCGAAATTTCTTCTGGAAATACATCTGCATATTCCTTTAGAACTGGTATATCCTCTAATTTTAATTTATCTATGTTGTTTAGATTTTCTTCATTGGTTACTTTTCCTGCATAAGCCTTACAACCTTTCCTAATAGCTCTCTTAAGTTGCAGAGTAGAAATCTGCCTTATGGTTGTTTTCCTAGGGATTCCCTTTATGCTTATTAGTTTTCCATCATTATTTATACAAGTAAAGGTTTTATCATAGCAATTCAAGACCACCCTATGCTGCTCTAACCAATCCGTACCAATTAGTGTGTCGTATGAACCTAGAGGTAGTACATTAAGCTTAACAAAAGTTTTAAATTGACCCATAGTTACTGCACAATTCTTTACAAAACTAATTACTTTTCTCTTTGCACCAGTAGCTAACTGAACTAACCAAGAACTTGCAAACTTTTAAACAGGCAGTTTACACTTTTCTACCAAGTTAGGAGAAATATAACTTAAACTAGATCCTGGATCAATTAAAATAGATATGGGTGTTTGGTTTATTTTACCTTCTACTTCCACCATGGAAGTTTGATAGTCTGCTTGCCGATTCTCCAAAGCTGCATTGATCCTGGGCATAGTCCTTGCTAAATCTCCAACAGTCATCTCCTCCTGCATTGTGTGTATATTGCTGATAGTCTTTTTCTGATTGTGCTAGACTGAGGCATAATGTGGACCACTGCATTCCCAACACTTTACCAGTTCTTTTCGTTCAAATTTCTTTGTGTAATTACTGTGATTATTAGCAAGCCCTTTATTTTTTTTATTGTTCTGAATGTTCTGTGAATTATTCTTATTCCCCTGGAAATTCTTATTAGAAAAATTTCTGGCATTATTATTTTTAGAATTCCGATTAGCCACAAACTCTTTATTCTTTTGATCATAATTATTATTCCTTCTGGCCTTCCAGTTGGCCATACTCTCTTTTTTTCGATTCTGTTCATAACAGAAATTTGCTTTCCTCATAGCTTCTTCCAGGGTTTTTGGATTGTCATACTCAATCCTATCCTTTATGTGATAAGGTAAATAGTTGAGAAACCATTGTACCTTTGGTTTTTCATCCACAAGGTATGGAACATACCTAAGCAGACTTAAAAACTTATTGTTCAAATCTTTCATAGTCATTGTACCTAGTTTTAGCTCATAGAATTCTTTATCCCTTTCTTCATAGTACTGTTCAGATCAAAATTTCTTTTTAAAGTATTTATTGAATGTACTCCAATTTATGTTCTTCTCTCTTATACATTTCACTCTCTTTAAATCTTGCCACCATATATCAGCTTTCCCTGTAAGATTATGAATAGTCATTCTAGCCTTTAATTGGTTAGAATAGTTATAAATCTGGAAGTTCTTCTTCATCCTGGATAACCAGGATTCCGCTTCCTCCCACTTTTCAGTTTCTCCATTAATTGTTGGTGGCTTGATCTTCCTAAACTCCCCAGAAATTTCTTCATAAGGTTTATATTTTATTTTCCTAGTATGGTGGTTATCCTCACTACTGTCACTAGTATAATGAGAATTGCGTTGATCACCAAATACTTCGGAAGATGATCTACTTTCATTTTTAATCTGTTTAGTCTTTTTATACTTATGTTGGTAACTTATATCTTCTGAATCAGCTCTTTTACCCCTTCCCTCAGTATGAAATATTTCTATTAAGACCCGATTTAGCTCCTCCTGAGATCTCAGAATCCTCTCATTTTCTTTTTTAACAGATTCCATTTCAGATTTTAATTCTTTTACTTTTTGTAAAAGTTCTGAGGATTTAGTGGTTATGTCTTCTTGTATAGGTTCTCTTTGTAAATTATCTTGTTCAGTATAGGGAGATTCCTCTTCCGCATATTCCTCCAATCTTTCCATACATGTCATTAAACTCAGAAACAAATTTCTCTATTGATAATATTAAAAGAAAACGATATCAGCAAAATGATTTAAATTCACTGTTCCATATAAGCAAGTTGATCTTCATCAAGGCCTAGTGTTTGAACCTTGTGCTCTGATACCACATGTCATAACCCCAAAATTTTTAATAAAAAATTAAAACTTTTAAAGTGACATAAAATGTTTGAAAACGCAGTTTAGTGACTGCTAGTGGTTAGCGGATAATAAAACAATTCTAACAATTCTTTTAAGGATTAGTTTCAAATACAGAACAACTAATACAATTTTAAATTTTATAAGTTATATAAAAATGTGTTGCATTTATTTTCTGTTAGCTATACTGATGATTTACTTTTGTTAAGTAGGTGAGAAACCATGTTTGAAATCGGGGCTTACTTAGCATTCTGCTAACTCAAAGGATTGTTGGTTCTTACAGGTTCAGAAGGTAAGCGTTTGATCAAGTAGGAGTTTATTTTGAATTAAGTCAAGAAGTACTTCTTTAGCATGATAAGATGTTAGTATATAATTTATTATTAAATGCAATACTCCCATGAGGTAAAGTAAATTCCTTCATTGTTTTGGATCTATGATAGTATTTCAAATTAAGCCATAATGACTTTTATCCTCATCATAAATAATGTTATTTACAAGAATGAGTTCCTTCAAGGTTTCTTTCTGTCGTGAATATTATAGTACCTAGTCAATTATAGATTCTTACAATGAGCATAGAGCTCATGATCATGTCATAAAAATTACTTCTATTGTATCATGATCTTACTGCTATTGTCATGTTTAAAAACTTAAGTGCATTGCTCTTTATGTATGGACATAATCCTATATTTTTCAAAGGTAAAGTTTACAATAAGTTGTTAGTTTTGTTAAGAGAAACTCTTGCAATGAGGTTTGCCTTCAGTCTCTTTGAAGACTCCTTCATTTATCGGCATCAAGTTTTATGTGAAAATTTTAGAGCTATTAGTTTATAAAAGATATTGTAATTAACAACATATCTCTACTCTAATTCTCCCTTACTAGTCGTGAAGCAATACCAACAAGTTTGATTTGTTTACAAATGCGATTATCTTCTTGCACAGCTTGTGGACAAGCTGTGTACATGGTGTTATGTTTACAACCATAATGAAACTGTTATTGTAATGTTACAATACTATACCGAGTTATAATTTACTATACTAGGTTATAACAAAATACAACTTGTAATATAAGGTAGTTTCACTACCTAACCACTATTATCATATGGTTGAAATTAAAGGTAGAAAACATTATAAGTTTTATTCCTATAATATACTAGTTCTAAAGCATAGTATACACAATAGTATGATTGCCATAGTAAGCAATCATATGAACTGTCCATAAGATCGATGGCCAAATTGACATTATGAGCAACCATATGAACATTATATTATAGTCGATAACGTTAATTGTATTACTGGCTAAATATATGCACTTTTATACTATAGTCTAAATCATGGTTTATGTTATTGGCAATGATCAGTTTTTATAATCGAAAATTGCAGTGTTGACTATAGAAATCAACCCACACTTGATTATAATTCTGGAAGGCACGTGGACAAGTCTCCACCATGCATTGGTTGAGTTATAATGCAGTGAAACCCTACTCCTTGGCATTTGGTTCCGAGGGTTTGCATGTCTGTCGGCTGCACCGAGATTCCTTGCAGCCATGAGAGGCCTACAACTCCCTTAATTGTTGGCGACGTAGTCTGTATTACGTTGCAGAGTGGTTTTAGTATCAAAACTTGTAGTCTCGGTTTCCCTTGTGAGTAAAGATTTACTGTGTGAGTGGTATTTGCGTCTTCGCTTGACTCAAAGCATGTACATGGTTTTACCCTGTCACTGCTTGTTCCTTGCCTTGGCATCGTGGAGTCTGAGTGCTATAACCTTGTTGCCTCTGTCATAGGGTTGAATTGAAGTTTTCCTTGGTTGGTACAAACGAGATAGGTGGTCGTAACTTCCTGGTTTCGAACTCTTCTTGTTCACAGCACATGTATACATTGCTACTTTCCTCGCAATCCTTTTTGCCCATGATTTATGAAGTTAGGGTTTAATAATTATTAATACTAGTTTTAAATATTATTTCATTTAAAACTTACAGGCTACGCTGACATCTCCAGACTTGAATGGAAAGCAGGCTCGTCCTTCTGTTATCTTTGTGGGATTTCAATCCGGTAAGCCCCGGTCTCGTCCTGGGTTCTCCCTACTTGCGAAAATGGGTTGGTTGAAGGTTCCTGTGGTTGGAAACCTAGCTGCAAACTCTCTGCTATTTATTATTTTTAGTTTGTTGTTATTTCAAAACCCTTGCGAAAACTTTGCTGGGTAGCACAAGCTTTTGAAGCTGCGATGTAAGTGTTGTTTTGGTGAAAACTATTTATCCTTACGGCCTACAGATGTAATACTATTGTTAAGTTTATAAAACCTCCTCTGTGCTCAAAGTTATGTGATCTCTGTCTTGTTTGCTTTGGTTTTTCTATTCGAAATTTAAGAAGATTGAAACTGTGAAAAATGGGGTTTCCCTAACCTGTCAGTAATGAAATTTACTGTTAATATAAAATATTTTTGTATATTTGGTTTTAAGAAAGAAGACTGTGGAACAGTCTAGTTGTAAAGTTTGTGGGGTTTTACTTTTTCATTCTGTAATGTAAACTAGTTATAGTTTAATACAATTACTTTTGTGTAACTGGTTTTATTAGTAGAAAGGGTTCAACCCTTTGATTCTTACAGGCTATAAGCCTACTTGGATTTGAGGTTTTTATTGAACATGGTTAACGATTCTTGGTTTATTTTGTTCGTTATTTACATATACGTTTTATTTATTACTACTCTGTAAATTATATTTATTTTTAAGCTTTGTATAGAAGATAATGCTAAATTCTAGAACTCGGCTTTTAAGGGTTAAAAGAAATATTGTAAACCCTACATTTTATGAAATTTTGTTTCTGCTTATAGTATTCTTGACTCTGTTTTTAAGAAATGGAATAATGGAAGATAATATGATTTACAGTTGTAAGTATGATGTTAACTCTATAGGAAAAGAAAAGATTCTAACAATTTTACTTCCAGTTTTTAGTTGAGAAAAATACTTAGATTTTTAGTGCAACATACTTAAAAACTAGAATAATCTCGACTCTCAGTAATTTTTGTAAATATAAAAGGTTTATAAAATAATCCTTACTCTGGTTTTGTTAAATTAATATTTAAAAACTGTTTTGCTATTGTCTTTTTACATGCTTTATCAAATATTAGTTGTTTATTTTACTGTAATAATTTTATTTCCTATCAGTATACTCATACTGTAATAATAGTGTATTTACTATTTTTTTATACGTGTGTTTCCATTTAGTTGGTTAAAGTAAAAGTAATAAGTGCAAGCAAAACATAGCACTGCTTCTTCACTGAATTTCATACACATTGAAGTAAAATATATTTCTATTTACATACAGATAAAAGAATCATATCTACTATTTTCATTCTAATAAAAGAATCATTTCATTCACTTAAAACAATCCAACTATGCTAGAGTACGACCTAATTTCAGGTGTGGAAAAACACAGCTTGGAAATTTAATTTCTATCTATAAATTTACTGAACTTATGATACACAGTTACTTTTCATTCATAAACCCTAAACACTAATAATGCCTGTAATATATGAACTACGAATTATTTAACTGAAGACAGTAAAAACAAAATAGAACCTGTTTAGGACAAGATGACAACAGCTTAAGGAGGTCGTTCCTCCCTACCAATCTCCTGGAGAGTGCTCAAACAATGCTTCCTCTGGACCCCCAAGCCTATTCCTGGTCTTCTTGGCTGAGAAATGGGTGGAAATGCAATTGTAAAACCTCTGTCACCTGACTCGTTCAATTATCTCAGTAATAAAAATTTGCTCTCAGCGGTATGATCTTTATCTTAAAAGCTACAACTATATCAATCTCAGCAGTTATCCCCTCAAACACATTCCAGACTCCTCTCCATTGAATTTCTCTTGAGTAAATTCATTCACCCTGAATGATCACTTCTCTAGAATGAGCAGCCTCAGCTCTCTTCAATGGGAAATTTTATAGAGATGCCTAGGTCTTCTGGGTCAGTTTTCAATAAATGAGCCACCTGCTCTGATTCCACTTTCTTGGGGAATCATGACTACAAATATAGGGAGGTTTCCACCTGCAATAGTTGGAAGTGGTTTGAGGATGCTGCCACATGTCAGTTTTCTCTCAACCTAGTCTCCTCCACCAATTGACCAGGAAACACTCTTTTAACAGCTCTCCTAAGCTGTTGTCTCCTCATTTATTTATATATAAATAAAATATTATGAATTTACATTAAATATTCTTAACCCCACTAGGTCATCAATTACAACTTAGCATAAAATTTAACACAATGTTCCTCAAATAATATCAAATTGTTTTTGCAAATTGGGGCATGTGACAGAATATAGTCTAGGATACCTTTACTAGTATGTCTTCCAAATTTAAATTTTTGTCTAGCTTGTTTACCATAAACACAATGCTCACAAAACTTCAAATCTACAAATTTTAAAATAGGAAGCAACTTTCGATCAACAAGTACCTTCATTCATATTTCGCTGATATGACCTAATCGTTGATGCCATAGACAAGTGAAGTCTGTTTCACCAACTGATGCTACTATTGCTTAATCGATTTTCGTTCTCCCTTCAAGTTTATACAGGTTCCTGACTTTGTTTTCCTTCATAACAACCAAGATACCTTTCGATATCTTCATAACTCCACCTTGAACCACAAATTTGTAATGAGCATTATCAAGAACTCCCATCGATATCAAGTTATTCCTTAGTTCAGGTACATATCTCACATTTGTTAGAGTCCTAACTCTCCCATCATACATTTTAATTCTGATACTCCCTATCCCAACAGTTTTACATGTAACAATATTTCCCATATAAACTATCCCGTCATCTACAGATTGGAATGTGTGAAACCAACTTCTATGAAGACACATGTGATGAGATGCTCCAGAATCAACTAACCAACCATAATGATATTCCGAGACAATAGAAGTTGTTAATACCTCATCAATCATACCTGAATCATTTTCTGCTATGTTTGCCTCATTTGTAGAGTTCTCCTCTCTAGAAGCTTGCTTGCGTTTCCAGCAGTATTTCTTAAGATGTCCTTCTTTATTGCAAAAACAACACTTCATTGATTTACTCTTTTTTCCCTTTGACTTTGATATTGATGTACCCTTTGAATGTTTTCCTCTTTCACTATTTTTTCCCCTGGCTATCATTACTTCTGATGTCGAGTTTTCAAGACTAGATTTCTTTCAGGTTTCCTCAGAAATTAAGGCTCCCACAACATCATCAAAGGTAATAGACTCAACAAAACTAAAACTAATAGAGGTTACAAAATGTTCCCAAGACTTAGGAAGAGAGCACAACATTAAAATTGCCTTATATTCAGATTTAATAATATCTTCCATACTAGACAACTGACAAACAAGAGTATTGAATGCATTCAGGTGGTTAGAAATTTGTGTACCTTCTTTCATACGCAAGGTAAATAACTATCACTTCAGGAGGCTTTTATTTGTCAAGGATTTAGTCATATACAAATTTTCCATTTTTTTTCCAGAGACCTGCTGTTATAGTTTCAGACACAATGTTAAATAAAACATCATCGGCCAAGCATAATCGAATAGCACTCAGAGCTTTTTCATCTATCTCATTCCAATCTTCATTGGACATATCATAGGGTTTATTGGTTTTCCCAACTAGTTCCTTCATCACTCCTTGATGTATCAACATATCCCTCATCTTGACCTTCCACAACTCGAAATTGTTTTTCCCATTGAATTTTTCAATTTCAAATTTAAAACTCTATGTTTTTGTCGTTTTCTCAAGAACTTTTTAAATATCACTGCTAGTTACTTTTATTTGAAATATATATTTCCAAAACACTTGCGGCACAAAGCTTGAATTTCAAATTTTTTATTTATTCCAAAACTTTCCAGTTTCAGCCTTCCAATAAAACAAAAATTATTCCAAACATCCAAAATTTTTATTATTCCAAAACTTTCCAGTTTAATCCTTCCAATAAAAAAACTTTATTCCAAACTTCCAATTTTTTTATTATTCTATAGCACAAATCTTTATTCCATAAATAATAACGAGATAAATTTTTTTTACTTCCAAAAAACTTTCAATAAACTTCATTACTTCCAAACATCCAAAAAATAATATTGTACAGTAAAAAAATTTGTTTATTACAAAAAAACAATTACCACTCACTGCAGCATGCAACAACAAACCACTTAGCACTCTTCACCATGGGCAGGAACAAGCACCATCAATCTTGGCAGATTCCTCCAACAGCACTGCAGCATGCAACAACAAACCACTCATCACTCTTCACCATCGGAAAGAACAAGCACCATCAAACTTGGCAGATTCCTCCAACAACACACGATGGGCAAAAATAAACTTTGAGAGTCCAAACAATAGACTCAGGTCTACTCTTTTCTTTTGCGACTGTAAACAAAGGCTCTCTCGTAAACCTAACATGCGACAACCTCCAACATTTTGTTCACTTCACACCGGACAACCTCCACTACTACATTTTGACCAAAAATCCGACGGTCGTATTGTCGGATTTTCAACACTTTCCTGTTGCATGTACGACACTATGATTTTATTTTAAGCGTCGGATAAGTGTCGTCGGTTATCCAACATCTTACTAATCCGTCAGTTAAGCGACACCGCAGTTTACCGTCGGTTATATGCAAGTGTCAGTTAAGCGACACCGCAGTTTACCGTCGGTTATATGCAAGTGTCAGTTAAGCGACATGAAGAACCATCGATTAAGCAACGGAGATAAAGACTAAGCGTCGGTTAAGCGACATGAAGAACCTTCGCTTAAATGACGGAGATAAAGAGTAAGCGACATTAATAACCGTCGCTTAAACGACGGATTTAAAGAGTAGGCATCGGATAAGAGACATTAAGAACCGTCGCTTAAGTGACGGATATAAAGAGTAAGCGTCGGATAAGCGACATCTAGAACCGTCACTTAAGCGACAGTAGTGAATTTTTTTTTTTTTTAAATACCTCAAAAATACGTAGATTCTCTTCCATGTGCCAGTTTAACTCAACCCGAATCCAAAACTAGGTCAAATCTAACCAGAAAAAGGCAGCATTGGCTTGCTACATCAGACTTAAGTCAAAACTTGTGAAACTTGACAATCTATGCAAACATGACAAGCTGTAACCAGGTCCACTAACCCACATGCCTATGTAAACCAAGAACAGGGTTGATCCCAATGCTTGCAACGACAAATTTATTTTTAATCTCATTACAATTTAAACAAATTCAAGAGTACATACATATTATTATTTCCTTAACTGGGACAAACTTTGAAGGCATTCCCAGGTTTCATAGAAAATATACAGATGATTTCCCTGTAGAACACAAGAAATCTATCAACATCTAGCACCCAACACTGAACAGTAGTGTTATCGAGACATCTCATGCCATTAGAATCATGTACATAGATAGTGTTACAGAGAGACCTTGCAACATCTATCCAACACTGCCTTCAAGCTTCAAACTCATCAACTGATTTACTTCAGCTGCAAATTCTAGTGGGAGATCGTTAAATACAACCCTACAAAATCCATTAATAATAGTTGCCACTACCTTGTCTGGATCAATCCCCCTCTACTGGAAATAGAATAACTGATCTTCCCCAATTTTTGAGGTGTTTGCTTCATGTTCAACACGGGCTATTGGGTTCTTCACCTGAAAAAGTTTGTAAATATCAGAGACATAAGGGAAACAAATGCAAATCAATATTGTTACTAAATCCTTCTGCATGAATTATACAATAAAATTAAACACCATATACTTAAAACGTGTCATATGGTTGGTAGGAGAAACGCACCTGATCCCAGTTCAGAGTTCAAAATTACTGCAAAACTAGGTAAAATCTAACCAGAACAAGGCAACATTGGCTTGCTACATCAGACTTCAGCCAAAACTTGTGAAACTTGACAATCTATGCAAACATGACAAGCTGTAACCAGGTCCACTCACCCGCATGCCTATGTAAACCAAGAACAGGGTTGATCCCAATGCTTGCAATGACAACTTTATTTTTAATCTCATTACAATTTAAACAAATTCAAGAGTACATACATATTATTATTTCCTTAACTGGGACAAACTTTGAAGGCATTCCTAGGTTTCATAGAAAATATACAGATGATTTCCCTGTAGAACACAAGAAATCTATCAACATCTAGCACCCAACACTGAACAGTAGTGTTATCGAGACATCTCATGCCATTAGAATCATGTACATAGATAGTGTTTTAGAGAGACCTTGCAACATCTAGCCAACACTGCCTTCAAGCTTCAAACTCATCAACTAATTTACTTCAGCTGCAAATTCTAGTGGGAGCTCATTAAATACAAACCTACAAAAGCCATTAATAATAGCTTCCACTGCCTTCTCTGGATCAATCCCCCTCTGCTGGAAATAGAATAACTGATCTTCCCCAATTTTTGAGGTACTTGCTTCATGTTCAACATGGGATGTTGGGTTCTTCACCTGAAAAAGGTTTGTAAATATCAGAGACATAAGGGAAACAAATGAAAATCAATATTGTTACTAAAACCTTCTGCATGAATTATACAATAAAATTAAACACCATATACTTAAAACGTGTCATATGGTTGGTAGGAGAAATGCACCCGATCCTAGTTCAGAGTTCAAACTTACTGCAAAACTAGGTAAAATCTAACTAGAACAAGGCAGCATTGGCTTGCTACATCAGACTTAAGTCAAAACTTGTGAAACTTGAAAATCTATGCAAACATGACAAGCTATAACCAGGTCCACTCACCCACATGCCTATGTAAACCAAGAACAGGGTTGATCCCAATGCTTGCAATGACAACTTTATTTTTAATCTCATTACAATTTAAACAAATTCAAGAGTACATACATATTATTATTTCCTTAACTGGGACAAACTTTGAAGGCATTCCCAGGTTTCATAGAAAATATACAGATGATTTCCCTGTAGAACACAAGAAAGCTATCAACATCTAGCACCCAACACTGAACAGTAGTGTTATCGAGACATCTCATGCCATTAGAATCATGTACATAGATAGTGTTACAGAGAGACCTTGCAACATCTATCCAACATTGCCTTCAAGCTTCAAACTCATCAACTGATTTACTTCAGCTACAAATTCTAGTGGGAGCTCGTTAAATACAACCCTACAAAAGCCATTAATAATAGCTGCCACTGCCTTCTCTGGATCAATCCCCCTCTGCTAGAAATAGAATAACTGATCTTCCCCAATTTTTGAGGTACTTGCTTCATGTTCAACACGGGCTGTTGGGTTCTTCACCTGAAAATTTTTGTAAATATCAAAGACATAAGGGAAACAAATGCAAATCAATATTGTTACTAAAGCCTTCTGCATGAATTATACAATAAAATTAAACACCATATACTTAAAACGTGTCATATGGTTGGTAGGAGAAACGCACCCGATCCCAGTTCAGAGTTCAAACTTACTGCAAAACTAGGTCAAATCTAACCAGAACAAGGCAGCATTGGCTTGCTACATCAGACTTAAGTCAAAACTTGTGAAATTTGACAATCTATGCAAACATGACAAGCTGTAACCAGGTCCACTCACCCGCATGCCTATGTAAACCAAGAAATCTCCAATCTTACCCATTTTTTGCACATCTTGTAGCAAATTTTTAGACCTTCATGTAGCATCAATGGCACAGATTTTGTGTTCGTCTTCTAAGCATATTATCTGTAGGTTAGGGAATAGAAATTCTACTCATTTTCTAACCAATATTCAAGCATATGGGCACAGATTTCCACCAGAGATTTTTCATAATACAATTTTCTATATATTGTGCTCAGTTTCTATGCAAATGTTTTATACCTTGGGCACATATTTTCACCAATATTGCAAATACGTTGTTTATAATGCAATTATGTTCTACCATACACCTATATAGTGCTCATTTTTTGAGTAAACTTTCTTGCACCACTGAACCAGGAAAGAGACAAAGATCAATAAAGTCCATGATGAAAGCAGTCACACTAGAGGAAGTTGAACCTAGAATACTTGTCTGAGTAATTGTATGAGTATGGGCATGCACATTATAGCGGTAGCTTTAGAGTCCATTAGAGTGTCAAGTCAAGTTGTGCCATCGACACAGTGCACATGGTAGGGGTAACTTTAGAGTCCATTAGTGTGACAAGTTCAGCTGTGCAAATTACTTAGGTGCAAGTGCAACAAGAAGTCAAGTGCACCTAATGGCGTGGCATACTACAGTGGGGTGGATAGACTAATCAGCTTATGGATTTATGTCAAGGTTGGTATTTGTAATGGCACATGCTGCTTCCTAGTTTTATATTGGACAAGCGCCATCTCACTCTCAGTTGGTTCAGAGTCAAGATTTTGCACAGCAATGTCATCCTTCTTGTCCTTGCGTTTTCACATATTCATCCATCATTGATGCGTTTTGCAAGCAAGGTAATGTGGAAGCTGATGTGGCGCTGCAGGGCCAGATGGTGAAGAAGGGTCTGGCATTCAATGTTGTGACCTGAGGCATGCTCCCAAGTATTAGTAGTTACATGTCACTTACCAGAGTACTCTTAAAAAATTGCAGAAAGGAGGAGTTTAATGAGATTCTGAACAGCACCTATGTAAAAAAATTGGCTTTTGATGTCAGAACTTGCAATATGTTGAATGACTGTTTATGCATGGAAGATGCAAATTTTGTCATGAATTTGTATGACAGAATGGAGGTGAAAGGTGTTGCACCTAATGCTTCTACATACAATGTTGTCATTGGTGGACTTTGCAAAGTAGGAAAGGTAGATATGGCATTGAAGATGCATTTGAGAATGCATAAAATGGGTTTTCTTCCTGTTATTGAAAGCTTCAGCACCCTTATGCAATCAATGCCTCACAATAACAATGCAATCAATGCCTCACAATAAGTCTTTTGAGACAAGCCACCAACAACTG
>LPNX011206248.1:492620-505608 GCA_001517045.1 Pseudotsuga menziesii | reverse complement strand
TCAACATTATGCATATGAAGTATTCAAAAGTAACATGCGCTAACATTATGCATGTGAAGTAGGTCAACATCATGCATGTGAAGATATTAAGTGATAAACTTTATAAAAAAACAAAATTTGGAACCTCTCATACTTTCGAAAGGTTAATGTTTCATGTAATGCATAATAGAAAATTTTGGGAGGTTGACATGTTGGGTCATTGGTGTAATTGAAATTGTGATATTTCAATTTTCAATTAAAAGATATGATTTTATTAGGGAGTTTAATTTCCAATTAAAAGATAACAATAAACTCATTTACTCATGTTTCTCATTGATCATGTATTGTAAAAATCCTGAAACAAAACAACATACTAGCAATGACAACTCGACAACTCAAAAGTAACATTAAGTCGTTGATGCACAGAAAGCCACGGACGGTGGGGATGTAGTTGGCGTTGCCATATTTTTCATGCCCAAACATGCTAGCAAGAGTTGACGGAATTCAAAATTGCGGCTCCATGAGGTTTTTTGCGCACTGGGCCCAAGTCCACCAAGTGTCCCTGAACGGTATCTGAAGGTGACCTACAACTCGCCATAGATCGATGCTCCGGCCTCCGATCGACGAACCGTCGATTCCTTTGGATTCGTGATGTGGGGTTTTAGCTATGGGGGTGCCTTTCCTTCCTATCCATTTCCCGATGACCTCCATCTATGAAGGTTTCTGAAGCTAGGGTTTCGCTCAATAGGGGACAATGCAGTCACGCCAACGAGGGCCAAAGCTAGAAAGCCGCGGACGATGGGGATGCAGATGGCATTGCCATATTTCCCATGCCCAAACATACTAGCAGGAGTTGATGAAATTCAAAATTGCGGCTCCGTGAGGGTTTTTGTGCACCGGGCAGAAGTCCACTAGGTGTCCCTGAACGGTATCTGGAGGTGACATGCAACTCTCCATAGATTGATGCTCGAGCCTCCGATCGACTAACTGTCGATTCCGTTGGATTCGGGACATGGCATTTTAGCTAGGGGGGGCCTCTTCCTCCTGTCCATTTCCCGGTGACCTTCGTCTATGGTGGTTTCTGAAGCTAGGGTTTCGCTCAGTAGGGGACAATGCAGTCACGCCAACGAGGGCCAAATATGGAAAGCCACAGATGGTGCAGTTGCGGTTGGCGTTGCCATATTTCCCATGCCCAAACATGCTAGCAAGAGTTTACGGAATTCAAAATTGCGGCTCCATGATGTTTTTTGCGCATGGGCACAAGTCCACTAGGTGTCCCTAAACGGTATCTGGAGGTGACCTGCAACTTGCCATAGATCGATGCTCGGGCCTTCGATCGACAAACCGTCAATTTTTTTGGATTCGTGACGTGGGATTTTAGCTATGGGGGGAGATCTCCCTCCTGTCCATTGATCGGTGACCTCCGTCTATGGTGGTTTCTGAAGCTAGGGTTTCGTTCAGTAAAGGACAATGCAGTCATGCCAACGAGGGCCAAAGCTGGAAAGCCACGAACGGTGGGGATGCGGTTGGAATTGCCATATTTCCCATGCCCAAACATGCTAGTAGGAGTTGACGGAATTCAAAATTGCGGCACCATGAGGTTTTTTGCGCACTGGGCACAAGTCCACCAGGTGTCCCTGAACGGTACCTGGAGGTGACCTGCAACTTGCCATAGATCTATGCTCGGGCCTCCGATCAATGAACCATTGATTCCGTTAGATTTGTGATGTGGGATTTTAGCTAGGGAGGGGCCTCTCCCTCTTGTCCATCACCTGGTGACCTCCGTCTATGGTGGTTTCTAAAGCTAGGGTTTCACTCAGTAGGGGACAATGCAATCACGCCAACAAGGGACAAAGATGGAAAGCCACGGACGGTGGGGATGCGGTTGGCGTTGCCATATTTCCCATGCCCAAACACGCTAGCAGAAGTTGACAAAATTCAAAAGTGCGGCTCCATGAGGTTTTTTGTGCACCGGGCAGAAGTCCACCAGGTGTCCCTAAATGGTATCTGGAGGTGACCTGCAACTCGCCATAGATTGATGCTCGGGCCTCCGATCGACGAACCGTCGATTTTGTTGGATTCATGATGTGGGATTTTAGCTAGGGGGGCCTCTCCCTCCTATCCATTGCTCGGTGACCTCTGTCTACGATGGTTTCTGAAGCTAGGGTTTCACTCAATAGGGGACAATGCAGTCACGCCAATGAGGGCCAAAGCTGGACAATGCATTTAATGCTAATAAAGGCCAAACTTGGAAAACCCTATCCCTAACTAGGGTTTATTGTTTAACATGCATGGCCCATAACCATAACCATACCAAGGAAACCCTAATCCTAACCCTAATATTATCTTACTGTCACAACTCAATTCAGAATCAATCTAATGTCCAACTCAACTTTTTCAAATCTAGTGGAATTATGCTTCAAATCATGTTGATTCATGAAGTTGGTTCTTGGTCTTTGGATTCTATTATAGTTCCTTTAATGCTGAGTGATTAGTCATTGGGTGCATGAGGTTTGTTGAATAGTGGTGTTGGTTGTTGATGAAATGTGAAGCATGTATCGCACTTAGTTTTATTGAATTACACTTGAGCATTGACTTAACTTGTAATTTAATGAATCCAAACTCACAATTTTTAATTAGATATATCCAATTGGTGTGCAAGTAGTGAGTTCATTGAAACCTTGAAATACATTGTATTGCACTTATATTTATTAAATTACATGAGCACGAACTTTGACTTTAGTGTGCATGTAGTGAGATCATTGAAACCTTTAAATATAATAGTTTTTTCTTTTGACATAGTGCATTCATAAGTAATAGATAATCCTCACAAATTAATACAATAGATTGACACAAGAACATGTGGAAACCAAAGAACAAATTCAAAGTGAAATGTATCATTCATTTATAACTAAAATGTCAATGTACATGTCTCCAAAAGTATCCAAAAGTACATATGTATCCAAAAGTAACCAGAAGTACATGTGTCTCCACAGCTATCCAAGACTATCCAAGCCACATGTACATGTATCCAAAACTATCCAAGCCACATGTACATGTAAGTGAAATGTCAATGTACATGTCTCCAAAAGTATATGTATCCAAAATTGTCCAAGCCACATGTACATGTATCGAAATGTACATATCCCATAAGACACATCAAAACTCAAGCTTCCTCTTGTTCTTTCTCGAGGTTGATCCTGTAGGGACAACTCTAGGACCAGTGTGCATCTTTGGATCCTGAAATTAAATATCAATTGTTAAATTCAACTAACTATGTACTAATACATTATCTCAATAAAATACCATATCTAAATTAACTCAACAATTATCAAAATGTTAATGGACATTGCATGAAACAATTGGTCATTAACGGACATCTCGCCTCGGTGACAGACTATGACAAAGGGGATTGTGTTTCTTGTGTAGAAGATGGAGCTATTGGTTGAACATCAATGATGGTCGCATCCATGGTCGAACCAGAGGGGGTAGGAACTGGTGGTGGTGGTGGTGGCTACAATCACCAAACCTTGAAATAGTTAGAAATGTGCATGAATAAACAATAGACAACAATAACACACTATGTCTAGATCATGTTCAAATAGTTGTACTCTATGTGGCTTGTTTTTATTGTAGATACCACATTGACTGCTGCATCAATAACTCCTGCTACTGGTGGCTACAATCACAAAATGTTGAAATAGTTAGACATGCATGAATAAACATACGCCAACAATAATAAACTATGTAACAATCATGTTGAAATAGTTGTACCTCTGTGTGACTTGTTTCCATTGTAGATGCAACACTGATTGTTGCATCAACCATCCATGCAAGGTTTTCAATAGTAAACTCTGGATCCTGATGCAGTAAACATGCAAATCAAACATTAACAAAACACTTTATGCACTGGATTTCAAGTTAACCAAGAAATATCATCGAAGGATATACATGACCATGGTATCAGTATCTCCATGGTCATGGACAACTGGACTCTTTCTAGGAGTAGGTTGTCTCATATACACATGACCCTTGTTCACATATGGCCTATGAGGAGATACAACTCCAGGAAATGGTCTAGGTGTTTCGGTTGGTGCCTATAGTCAACAAGAGTTCTTGTAGTTAGACATGCATGATTCAACAAACATACATGTATTTAAAAAATGACATTTTTTAAATGTTTAAAATGTTTACCTCCATCACTGCTTTCTCGCGTGAAGGATCTAGGATCTGCCAGTTTAATAATTGTAAATATTAGATTGTAGATAGCATTAGTGAACTAACATGTACAATTTGTGGAAATTAACAAATTAATAAGTATTAAAAAACTGACATTTGTAAAATGTTTACCTCGGTGTGAGATACGGCAATGGGTGCTATATGAATCTCTCCACCAACCAAGGGATCAGTGGATGGAATGTCATGCCCAGATATTTCCTCGGTCGATACGACCATGGATCCTACCTCCATCACTGCTTTCCCCCGTGAAGGATCTAGCATATGCAAGTTTAATAATTGTAAATATTAGACCGTAGATAACATTAGTGAACTAACATGTACAATATGTGGAAATTAACAAATTAACAAATATTAAAAAATTGAAATTTTAAAATGTTTACCTCGGTGTGAGATACGGCAATGGGTGCTATAGGAATCTCTCCACCAACTAAGGGAACAGTGGATGGAATGTCATGCCCCTTTGTAGAGTGTGGAACATGAAACTATGGGGGGTCGCTGCCGGCATAAAGCATCAACTGCAAGTTCACAAAATTAATATATTAGCTCAAACTATACATATGTGTACAAAGAGGAAAATAAATGAAGAATTTATTACAATTAACCATATACATACATCACTCATAAATCCACTGAAGACAACATCTGACAAAAGACCATAGTAGGGACGACCACACGATGTGCACTCATGAGGCTCAAAAGTAGGCTAGGAATGTGCTGATGGTGCTGCACTAGTAGATGGTCCTGCAGTAGATGGGGGTATTGCACTAGTGGGTGGTACTGTACTAGAAGATGGTCCTGCACCATGATGACCTGGTGTATGTACCACACCAGGGAAATATGTCCCTTACTCACCCATATGTTGAACCATAGTGCTATGGCGAACAATTTCCCATGCCAAACTCAAAAATGCATCACGTGTCTATGGAATAACATGATGTACAGGTGGGACATTTGGCCCAGGCAACTGCCTGCGAGGTGCAAGGATAGGGTGATGAATGTCTCGAAGCATGGCATTGGGTCGGTTTTGGGGCATCCCCCCATCGATCCCCTGAAATGGGAATATATCAAAATAGTTTACATGTTTACCCAACATGAACTCTACATACATCTTCCGAAGGAAATACAAGGGGATTTCCCTATTGTTGTGTGGTGGCATATCAAAAACCATATATCATCTCTCCATCCAGTTATCAACAAATGGCTGATATGTGCACCACTTGATAGAGATATGTGGCCTATTTGCATTTGGGATTTCCCCAGTGCGAGGGTCCCTAAACGATGAAAATATATGATGTTTGGTAATTTTCAACTTTTTTATTGCACTGTAGCTAAGCCCATCAGCGTACTCTTGTCTTTTTCTTTCTCTATATGATGTAATATCATATAGTATTTTTCTTGACAACGTAATAGTCTCAACAATTGCATCCAAAGTGGATGCAAGTGAACGTCGAATCCTATCACCACCACTAAAAGCAGTACTGAATCCTCTCAACTGGGCAAGCTCAATCAGCATTTCAGCATTGGTGTCCATAGCCGCAACTGCAATAAAAAAAATCAATAAGGAAATTATTAGAAACGTATACATGGTATATAATGACATCTCTTCAAAATTGAAAATGTAAATTAAGGAAAACTCAAGTAAGCAATTTAATGGCATTCACTTACATACATTTAAAACTTAAAATTAAACATTTAACAATTAAATAGTGAGTTTCGTTCAACTTCTTTCTAGAAGTTAAGGCATTTCTTCACCCTCATTGGTGACTTTTCCATGCACACTTGGGTTTAAACTTCTTTGAACTTAGGAGTGCTATTTTGACATGTTTTGGCCTTTACGTCCCTTGGATAGGTAAAAGAAAGGGGCAAGGGACTATTAGGACATGTGAGGCAAGAAAAGGGGTTATACAGGGCTGCCACCATATCCTCTAAATATAATTGACTCGATCATGGTTGGGTACACTCTCACAATGCACTCTAGGTAGTTCATGGGTGTTCACCATTTCCATTGTTGTATAACCATGGAAACCAACCAAAAGTTACATGGAAAATGGAGAATTTGTGGATTGGACTACAATTGGTTGTAGATGAGCTTAGAGACTCGACATGTAGAAATATATTACCCATTGTTTTTGCTATTTTAAAAAATGGTTGATAAACCTAGTGATGCAGGGGCATAGACTGTTTGAGTAAAGTCATTTGTCTTTGCTAGATCAAGGGATCTTAGGGAGACCTAGGGTCTGACATGTTTCTAATTTTATTTATTATTTTTATAGGATAAAAGAAGCAGAATTCGTGTTCTTGTGTTTGCTAACATGGGTTTCTTACACCTTGTGCCTTATACCATATTTTTATGTTAGTTTTACCAATCGGTGTGTAATATCTAGGGCTTCTATTGTAATTGGAACATAAGTTAGCTTGTCCATTACTCTCTCTTGCATATTGTGGAGAATGATGAGATATGTGTTGTTTAGAACCCTGCTCAGTAGTAATTTTGTGTCTCTCTTATAGTATTTTTGTTCCTTTTTGTTTATGCCTCTCAATCTCGTTATGATGTGGGATTCCTATCTTTCTTTGTCTTTAATTTGAATGTAGATATATATTGTTTTTTTAATTGTTAAAACCCTTGGCTTATAATTTTAGCCTCCTTCCAGACACACTCTATACTTGTGTTTGTTTTATATATTTCTAGCCTTTTGAAACATTGAATATCTATTAGACATGATGTTTTTGTTTCTTATAGCCTCTTTTAGTTTGAATCCATCAAACATTAGCTTGGGAGTTGTTGGGTTGATTATTCTATTGAAAAACACCATTATAGGTTAAAAATTGACAAAAAAGAATGCTTTGGGTGATTGAATTACCTGGTTGGATGATAATTCACGAGTGGAATTTCCTCCCCTCAAACTAAATCAGCTCCTCCAACAATCCCAAGCACTTAATTTGCTCCAAAACGCTCCAAATCGCTGTCATTTTCGTGTTCCTGATAGGTAAAACAGGCCGCGGGTTTCGGGCCTGTGTATATAAATTATTTTTAGTTTTCCAAATCGCATACGTGTTTTAGAACTATAGATCACGAGCGCGTTTTGTAGTTATATAACGCGTATGCAATATGGTTTCCTATCCTACATGTCCCATGACATGTCAGGCTCGGGTTGAACCATAGCAAGTGCTATGTAGCAGAAATGCGTTGTATTTTTTGGTAACGTGATCGTGTTTTTGAAAACTAGGATTGCATCTAAAAGTTCCCTCATATTCTTGCACTAACCCTTATAGAGAATAGAGATTTTCTGTGGATACAAAAACATTTTTTTTAAGGTTTTATGCATTTTCTTTGAGCTTTTGAAGGTATACAAATTAAACAAAAAGTTAGTGTACTGTTGGAGAAATCATTGTTTCATATAGTTATCACAAAATTTATTTCACTAAAAAAAATAGACTATTATTACGACAGGTACAATTAAGATTTAAAAAAACAATGTTAAAATTCAAATGTCATATAAATTTTTTTGACATAAAAAATAGGACCTCAAATTTTATTCCTAGTGAACTATATAATAGCATCGAAGTGAACAATCTATCAAATGAATAGCACAAGGATTGGTATTCAACTATTAGAATCTCCATATGCATATTTTATTTTCTCTTAATAAAATGGTTAAATAAAAATTATATTAATTAAAATTTTGAAACTAAATTGCCAAAATATAAATACATATTTTCTTATTATATACTATAAGAGAAATTATGATTATCACATAGCTTATCTATTTCGAAAAAATGAATATGATTTAAAAAAGAAAAATTACTTATTTAACATGAATGCTTTCAATATTCCAAGAATCCAAGAAAAAACTTAGTAAAATTTTCAATATTCCAAAAGAACCTTGTAATGGTTAGTCTCGTGAAAGTTAGCGTGATGAAGAATTTTCACTATTACAACCATGGTTATTATGTACTAGTCTAGATGAGTATACAAATTGAATAAATGAATACAAAACAAGGGAGGCTGCTAAAGGTAGCTAGTCCCTGCCTTATGTATATGTTTAAATGGTTTGATGTATTAAATTATGATACTGTTTTATGTATTAGAATGTGTCCAGGTTTTAGTTGGTTTCTTTGCCACACACGACATCTGCCCTCAGATAGTAACAATGACCCTCAACCTCAAACAACGCGTTCACAAATACTCAGATCATATGGCTAGTAACGGTGACCCTCTACATCAAACAACACCTTCACAAATACTCAGATCATATGGCTAAAGGATTTCTACATTGCAGAATGTAAGAGGAATTAGCGTTTAAAGGTTGGACGTTTGCAGAAAATGTGAGGCAGAGCAGACCTAGGCCGTAGAAAATTGGTGTCGCCACCCAGAGTTTCATTTTTGCAGTGATCCCAAGTAGAGTGCGAACATAACATCTGGTATGCAACAGAGAAGTATCAGTGAAAAAATACTTGAAGATACAACTGAGGAGAACTAACAGGTATGTGTTGTCACCATCACACGAGCGAGGTTTCCAAAGAACATCGGCGAGGTCTCAAAGAAGAACATCAGTTGAGAAGAAACCATCACCGTAAGAAATATTAGTGAAAACAAGAAGATGAAGTGTTGAAAGTCGATCACTAAACACTGCGATAATCATAAATGCTAAAGACTTTGAAAAGAAATGCAAGAAGATGCATGAGCATTTATCATATGGTATATAAAAACTAATGCTTCGAACATAAAGATCATAAAAGAGGTAACCATTTATCATATCATGATTACACTAGAATATATTAACATGGGGATTGTTGCATTCTGGAGCTATTCGGACTATTTTTAACAACAATCAATGCGTTGTGAAAAAGCTCAGCCTAGTGTTGTGGTGTTGTTTTTCCATCTGCATGAACAAATGGATGCCACATTTCCTTCATTTAAGAGTGGCCATAATATCATCACCATGCGCATGCTCCTAAGTGTTGAAATGAATAATCTCACCCGTAGTTAGAGTTAGAATTACGTAACCCACGGTGGTATTTACCTACCTGTGGTATTCACCCACAGTGTTCTTGTTTTGTATTTCCTATTTAAACACCTCTGAATAATGAGAAGGTAGAATCATCTGCTCATATTGTATGTGCTCCATTCTTTTCTTTATCATGGTATCAGAGCTGATGGCCTGATCCTTCCATTGTTGAGGTAAGCCTTTTCACAGAGTGGAAAGCACTCCAGGTCAGAAGATCTATTTGACCGATCGCAGTGGAGTCTTCCATTCTTGGCACAGTCGCAGAGATCCATTTTTTTTAAGATCTGATCTGATCCATTCTCGTAGATTCAGATCTGAGTCTTATAGATATTTCCAGATCTGAGCAACCACCAACTTTTTAGAGAGATTCCATCAAGAAGGGCAACACTCCGGTGCCGTAATCATTGTCAGCATAGACGGCCACGACTTCTCTCATCATCAATTTTAGAAGGAGATCAACTTACTCCAGCGTCTACATTCAGATCGAACAATCTACACCTTCCAACAGCTTCGACTTGTTTACCAGGTCTATTTTTTATTTTTCCCAGATCTGATTTGTTTTAATTTACCACCCAAAAAAAAAATTGGAGATTTTGTTTCCACAATTTCTTGTAGAAATCACTGGTTTGATCTGATCACAGATCTATAGTATTGGGACTCACGCGCAAGTCTTCATCAGTGAATTGCTAATCAATTCGTTTCAGATCTGAATTCATTTCATTTCATGCTCCTGATCCCGATCCCGGCTCAGAGGGTTCAGAAACAGACGCGAATGGACAAAAGTGCTCAACCATGGCCCGTCGCTGGATTTTACCGCTCGCCGTTTTAGGCAGCGAGTCCATCACAAAAACCCTCTTCGGGATCTTGAATGCAGCTAAATTCTTCTTGCATATCGAAATCACATCCTCTTCTATTATTGGTACACCGTCCACAGGAACAACTGCTGCGTTTACCTTTTAGTCGTATTTCACCAGATCTGCGTTGTTCAGATCGGCGCCATTGTCCAGACTACATTGTAGTGCTTCCGCTCGGGAGGAGATCCTTTCATTGCCTATTCTTCTCCAGCTCAATTATGTCTAAAATGTTAGGATCCACCGCTTGCAATGACGCATTGAATTGCTTCGGCCACGTGACATGTGATTTTTCTTTCTCAGTTCCAGAATAAGCCGCCTCAATGGCATATCTGTGAGTAAATTGAGTGACAGAGGATTTGAACACGTGACGAGAGGAAACCCTCGTAGCAAAAGCAGCAACCATTTGCAATGCCATTTTCCACCCAATCTCAATCTCACCTCTATCACACAATCAACGAGACTTTCGCTTCCTTATAGATGACTTAATGAAGTTCATCTAAAGAAGGCCCCATCTTATCTTTCATGGACCACGAGTTTGCGGAGATTTTTCCATTGCAGAAAGCTCACCCTCTGATCATCCAATCTTATTGAAGGTTGTGATTCTTGAAGATGGTGCTACCAGAAGAAGATCCAGAAGAATATGAATAGGTAAGAAATATCTTAACACTAAAGGGTTTATGGCAGACCTTCAATGGAGATGAATATGATGCATAGGTAGTCAAAGTGATTAATATATTAAAATTACAAGATTTATGGCACTTCATAGCTGAAGAGGATCCCACTGATCTAGAAAAATTTAATTATTTGACAGAATTCGAAAAAGAAAGAAGGCAAGTTGTGGCCTTATGTTTGATACAAGATAGTATAGACTATTCTCTTTTTCATTACATTGTAGAAGCTGATACTCCAAAGAAAGCATGGGATACACTGAAAGAAGTCTTCAGTGAGGAACCAACAGTAGAGGAATCCCACCCTCAAGTGGAAGACATTCAAAATGACTGTATCTATGAGGATCATGTAATCCCAGCAAGGGATGTTGATGGCAGCATAGAAGCTGCAATAGTTGCTGAGAATGAGCAACAACCAGCTGATAGCATCACAAAAGAAACAACATCCAGTCCACCTCAAAATCAGAAAACCAGAAGTTTGAAGGAGATCTATGAGCAGGCTCCTGATGAGCATCTACAGTATGCTATGTTTTCTTCTCAGCGCACACTTTTTGAAGAAGCACTGAATGATGCACAGTGCAATCAAGCAAATGAGGTTGTCATTGATGAGCAACACCAAGATGTGAATGCTCTCCAAGAAAAGATGAAATATATTCATATTTTTTCTAACAAAAATGTTGAGTGTGCAGGTAAAGATGACAATCAGAAGAATCATGTTGAAACTGAAGATGAAGACTTTCACTATGTTCCAGAAGATGAACAAGATCAACTACTTAGCATCAAAATCCAGAAGACAAAGAAAAAGATTTCCAACTACACTTCAAGGAAGAAAGTCAAGCTGAAGTTTTTTGAAAGAAATGTAAGCCTAGCTGAGACATAGACCAGCAGGCATCTTTAGGCATAGACAATGCTAATAATCTACTACCAGTTGAGATTAAGGGGGTGTGTTGAAATGAATAATCTCACCCGTAGTTAGAGTTAGAGTTAGGTAACCCACAGCGGTATTTACCTACCTATGGTATTCACCCACATTGTTCTTGTTTTGTATTTCGTATTTAAACACCTCTGAATAATGAGAAGGTAGAATCATCTGCCTGTACTGTTTGTGATCCATTCTTTTCTTTATCACTAAGAACAAAATGTAGCACAAGATTCAAAGTTGTAGGCTAATCGTTTATGGTTTGTCACATCGTATTGTCTCTATTTTAATCAATGTGCTAATAAATTCTTTTAAGTCCTTGTATCATCTTGATCCTTGCCTTGCTGTAGCAATGTCATATGCCATATCAACGAAGAAAAAAAAACATTTCTAAGGAGGAAAGCATCCTATTTCTAGCAGTCACAATCACAAAGGTGTCAAATATGATATCATTCTATTAAAGTGATGGATTGTTGTAGAGGCTACATTGATCTATGGGTACTGTCCACACGACCAAAGCATTTAAGATGAGATCCAGTAGACTCCTAGAAGTTGTGGTAAAATATTAAACACTTTTGTTTTGATTACAAATCAAGCTACAGGTGCCAATGTGAAAAGTGATGGATTGTTGTAGAGGCTACATTGATCTATGGTTACTGTCCACATGACTAAAGCATTTAAGATGAGATCCAGTAGACTCCTAGAAATTGTGGCAAAATATTAAACACTTTTGTTTTGATTACAAATCAAGCTACAGGTGCCAATGTGAAGGGGATCGTTCTAGTTTCCAAGAGAGAACAATGGAGTAACGCCAATTTCTTAGACTGATGAATTTATCAAGCAAACAACTGCGAGATGCACACGATCAGATATTTACCATGAATTTGCCAGAGCAAAGGGGGAGTTCTCTGGTTTATCTTTTCCATTATTCTTTCTATATCGATAAATTCTGATTTTTCCTTTCCAATATTTTTTCTGTTGGAGTTTCCCTTATTCCTTTTCTCGAACATAATGATGCGGATCATGCTCTAATGGGTTTTAATATGCAACGCCAAGCAATTCCACTTTTTCGACCCGAGAAGTGCATTGTCGGAACTGGTTATGGTTTGTCACATCCGTCTCTATTTTAATCGATGTGCTCATAAATTCTTTTAAGTCATAAAAACTATTTATTCTTAGTCATCTCTGATCTTAAAAATATGGATAATATCGCTTTCATTATATATCTAGCTAAGAAAACAAAATCCTGGATTACTAAACACAAATAAAATCTTATGGAAGATGTGAAGTACAATTACATTGCCCAAAAATAATATTCTC
>LPNX011206248.1:399058-431493 GCA_001517045.1 Pseudotsuga menziesii | reverse complement strand
TCAGACTCATATTTTGATGGCGATAAGGAGACATGAGTATCAACTTCTGGATACACTATGAGTCTTGGATCAGCAGCTGTCTCATGGAGATCACGCAAATAGTTAGTTCTGGTAGATTCAACAATAGAAGAAGAATATGTGGCTGCAGCTGAAGCAACGAAAGAAATAGTATGGATCAGGAAGATACTTGAAGATTTGCAAGAAAAACAAGAGAAATCCACTCCATTATTGATCGAAAATACCTCTGCAATCAAGCTGGCTAAGAATCCCAGATTCCATGGTCGAACCAAACACATCAACACAAAGTATCATTTGATTTGACATCATGTAGAGGCCAAGACAGTCCATCTTTGACATTGTTCCACAAATGATCAAGTTGCAGACATCTTGGCCAAAGCACTTGGACGAGAAAAGTTTGAAAGATTCAGAAACATGCTTGGACTTACTAACACCCCTTCGGATTAAGGGGGGGATTGTTGGAATATAATCCGTCGGGATTATATTTTGTAAATAAATAAAGGAAAATGAATAGTTATGTAGGAAGCTGAAAAGGATGGTCGGAAGATGAAACTCAACCAGCATATGTAATGTATAAATAAATGATATTGCAATGGAATAAATGAATTCAGGAGTTATTCTACCTAACAGAAAGCATCTTTCCACTATTGAGTAAAATAATTTGCAGTAGATGCATTGTTATTTGGATTGTGAAATAGTGAAATAAATTGTTATTTGAAAGTATATGCATTGGGTTTGGGGAGTTGAGAGTGATGTGAGGGGGGGGGGCGCATAAGAGCTTCCACCTTCATGTTGTTGGTCCTGTTTAGTATAGAATATTAAATTATTCTCGATACAGAGAGGAGCTCAATGAATGGTAAGGAAGAATACATTAAAAAACATATATTTCTATAATTTTAGTATATAATTTTCACTATTGCTATTTGACTCCTCCATTGGGACTTGTTACAGATAGCATTGAGAAACATTTCCATAGTTAAGAGGCAAGAAATGGCATTTTGATTAGATCGATGGCCTTATATACATAGTAATTTTAGTTATCCATGTTTTATCAGGTGATATATTCTTAAAAATTAATTTACTTGAATAGTTGAATAGTATTGTAATTTACATTGTAATAGAATTGTATCTATTTAGATTGGTTTTGTTATTTTCATAAATAAACATAAATTTATTTGATGGGTCCTAACATGAAACTATTGCAACGGGACAAAAAATGAAGTATGTTGAATGATGTTTTGAAAGGTAAAGCATAAGAAGATAGTGTGAAGATCCACAAATCAAGGTATAATTATGTTTTCTTTTGTTTGATTGAGCTGTGTATTGGGTATTTATGCATGTGCACACACATACATTTAGTTGATGATGATGATTACCATACATTGAGGCGAACTTTGTTCTATATGATGTAAACAATTACCTTAAATATTTTGATTTATCATGATAATTGGCCCCTTGGTAATACTTTACCAATTCCATATAGCTAGGACAACAAAATTAAATGTAGGCATTTCATTACAAGAAATATGATAGGTATTTGAGTTTGATGGGAATATGAAAGGTCAAAAGATAGAAAAAGATAGATAGACTTGTGAGGAAAATGGTATCTGAAGCGATATTTCCCTATTATTTCGCATGAGTATATTGTTATATGCCCCACTTTATCTTTCTCCAGTAGTTTTGTAATTTGTTTCTTAATCTCATATCTTGTTCAACTTTCATGTTTGATTGTGCAGTGGAAAACCTATGTTTATATTTGTGCTTATCCCTGTAGGTTGTGAGTTGGGCATGGTACACATTGGTATTTTCAGTTTCCATTGTAACTTTTCACCCCAACATCACTGTGCACTTTATTACTCATAATTGCTAATTTGTTACAAAGTCTTCTTTGTGCAAATCTTTTATTAGGCATTTATATCTTTCTGTATTGCTTCCAATTTATCACCGAATTTAAAGTGGTCACTTAGAGAAAACATCTCAACTTTGGAATACAAAAGAAGAATGGTTGTATTTATAATTATGGTAACAAAGTATTGAGATTTGCTTGAAAAAATAAAGATCTATTTTCTACTTTATTTCTGGAAGGCATTGTTTGAATGCTTAAGTTATAAAAACTGTTTATTTTTTTTGTTTTCAGGCAATCTTCTAGAGGTATCCACGGCCTGAAAAAGAGTATCAGTCATTTTCACTGATTTACAATGATAGATCACTAGATTTGGTATGACATATTTTCGCTAAAGGCAACATTTTCAAATTTGTTGGAAACAGTTTCGAGGTTCTTTCCCGAGGAAAATATGGTTTTATTGAAGAAAGCCCATTTGCAGCCATGACTTTTGGTGGTGTTGATCCTAATAACTTCAAGGGTAAGCATCAATATGCTCCTGTTACTCGAAATGGTTATTGGAAGGTATGTAATAGAATCATGTTAGCTTTCCAGCTTTAAGATTAACTGTATTTAAGGATAAACACATGCATACCATGTTCTTTGTATGAGTCATAGTTACTAGTAGGTATGTCATGGGATTAATATACTCTAATAAATCTATTTTGCTATTTCTTTCAGTTTGACATGGGAGACTTCCTCATTGATGATTAATCAACAGGTCAGCATACAGTCCATTTTATTGAATTGGGCACATGATTGCTTCTTAAGGAATCTTATGAAAATATTGATGGCATTTTATGAACATTTTGTTGTAGGTTTTTGTGTTGGAGGTTGTGTTTCTATTGCAGATTCTGGAACTTCTTTTCTAGCTGGTCCATCAGTAAAACATGCATACCTTTGATCTTTTGTAAATTTCTTGTATAAGTTAGTGGTGTTTTTTGGGCCTGTGCACGATATGCTATTGTACAGGGGTGTGGCACATCTGATGCTTGTATGCTATTGCACTGTGTGATCATTGTACTATTGCAATGTGTGATTTCCATGCATAATGAATATTTAAAATTATATGCATCTACCATTATTGGTGAAAATTTTGAAGGATAAATGGAGTAATATGAAGAAGAGTAATTACTAAAGCATATACATACATGGATGAATTAATTATGTCTATCTTGTTCCCAATCTTCCTCTTTAGAGAAAAACTGCTTGGAATCTCATGTGTAATCTCAACATATCCTTCTAGCATTCTACTCAATTATACTAATACTTCCTTCATAGTGTCACGTTTTTCAACATTATTGGACTTTATGCCCTCTAAGACTCTTATTTGCACCATTTCATAACACTCCTTGGTATCCTTTATTTCATTTATGAAGTTCTTTGTAAATAACAGAACTTCTCTCTGGCCCTTATCTTTAATTGACAACTAAATTATTTTTCTATCCTTTATAATGTCCTGAGGTTTTCTCAAGTGATTTATATCTCCATTGGGCATCCACAAACTACTTATATTTTACATTTTAGTCCTTTAGTTGACTTGGACTTGAACATGCATTTTATTTATATGTTTGACAAAATGATTCTATATCATCACTCATTTGGACATGTTGAGTGAAAATCTATCATATCTAAAACACTAATTAGATTATTTTGATGCATAAAATTCAATGATCACCGGTAGAGTGTGTGCTCTAGAATGAAAAGTATATATAGAAGCATACCATACTGATATGTCGTAAGAGTTGTCATTTAAAGAAATGTAAATGAAAAGGATATAGATTATTTACATATTTATTGGAATAATCTCCACCATTATCTGTGTGAAGGATATTGATCCCCTTACCAGATTGTTTCTCTGCAAGAGCTTTAAAATATCGAAGAAAAGCAAACACATCAGCTTTGTGTTTTAATAAGTAGACCCCTATGTATATAGAGATGTAATCAATGAAGGTTAGTACCAAGTCTGGAAATTGATGGCCCGTAGAACGTTTTTTCACTTTTTAGACCTATTTGATAGCTCTTTAAAAAATTAAAACGTCATAGATGATGGGCATATAAAAATTCAAACTGTAGATTTGATGTTTACTAGTTTATATCTCCTGTCATAAATATTAATAATGGTTCTAGATGCAGGCTCTCAATTGTAGCCTTTACTGGTTATGCATTACATTGGAGTGACCCAATCCCATCCACTAAGATTGATGCCACATCTCCATGAACTTTCTCTAGAAGGATTCATTTATATCTACATGTTTATCGATATCAACGGGGTTTACTTTACCCCAGTGTGGTGTTCGTTCAGATACAGTGGGTTTATAAAATAAAACTTGTATATTGTGTGGTTCTCTTCATTCAAACCATAGATCTCAAGTTACATCGTTCTTTTTCAGGTTAGCATTTCTCTGAGTTTCTGTTTTCTTTATGTATGATGTTGTCTAAGGATGAAGGTATTTATGTATATTACCATTGTTCTTCTATTTCTGTGTACAGAAATGGAACAGTATATAGGGCTCCTGAAAGTGGCCGTAATAGGGGAACTGATCTAGTTGCTTCAGATTTTATGAATATCTCTGATCCTTATGTGGTGGTCAGCCTAGGTAACCAAGTGCGTGCCATTTCTCACTTTGCTTTTGCTTCAATTTTGAACATTTTGCATATTTTTATGGTGTAAAAGTTGGGATGGATTGGGGTTTGCAATTTTTCAATTTGATTTTGTACTTGTGTTTTGTTTTTTTAATTTTACTAATTGTGGAAAGGGAAAATAAAAAACACTAAGAATCTAGGCTGGGTTGGGATTTTCACTTTAAATTCGATTCTACACTGATTTATTTTAAATTTATTGACCAGGGAAAGGGGTAAAAAAACCCAGGTTGGGGTTTGCAATTTAAATTCGATTTTACAGTGATTTATTTTAAATTTATTAACCGGGGAAAGGGGTAAAATCACCTAAAATGCCATTTATTTTAAGTTACAGTAGGGAAATAACTAAAAACACCTATAATGCCATTTTTTAATTACATGCTACTTGCAACATGCCATTTTTTTCTCATCATGAGCACTACAATCCACAGGCTTATTATTAAGGCTATTGGTTTGATTCTTGTCCCAGGGGCTATGATTCTGTCGACGAATTATTGGTTAGGGATATGATTTTTTCCATGAATTTTGTTGTGGTTTCTCTCTTATAGACAATGGGTAGGCCTTTAATAACTTGGTGGATATTTTGCTAGCTCTTTTAATAACTTGCTGGATACTAGCTAGATTTAAAATGCCAAAGTCTATAGTAGCACTTAATTCTTACCCAATTAATTTAGTTGATAGTCATGAATTTAAAGTAAATGTAATGTGAAAGGCTTGAAAAATCCAAGATTGTCATTAAATTTCCATTTGATAGGCATAATAGATTTGAATTTCCAGACTTGGTTAGTATGTATATTTATTTATTCATAGATAGGTGAGGAAAGGGACCAGTAATGTCACCGGGCACAAAATCAAGAAGTGATGTGGCTCTCTTAGCCTTTCCTTTCTCAAATCTCTCTTCAAGGTGCCTACCAAGAGTATATTTTGGACAAACTCCATCTAAGAAGGATATAGGTGGCAACCCCACTATTCCATCTTGTTTGATTAATTGATGAAATTATGTAAGTTAATATGCCCAAATATATCATGCCATAACTTACTAACATCATTAGAATGCATTAACAAAGCTAAAGTAGGAGTTTTAAGCAAAAACTTTGAAAAAACATACAATTTATTTTTGTGATCAACTTTTCTGAGTGAAATCTTTCAAATTTTTTTTTTGTTAAATCTACCAATAGGCATCACTTTTTTGACAGTGTTCCAACACTTCTTTCAAACATCCGACACATAAAGGCGACGCTCAACCAATGCTTTGTATTAACCTTCCGACGACAGTGTCATGACTCTGACACTTCAGCCCGTCGGACGATCGACTCTTCAAGTGTCAATAGGCGTTGAAAATATGACGCATTTTGGATAAAAACACTGATGGCATTTCCATGACTTCGACGTTTCTACCCGTCAGAAGGTCGACCCTTCAAGTGTCGGTAGGCGTCGAATTTTTGACGATTTATGCAAGTTTTGATTGACACTTTGAAAGAGAAAAATGTCGAATAGGCGACACCATGGTGTGTCAGATCTTCGATCCACTTTGATAGCATGTTGAATATCCGACATTATGCCACCGACAGAAAAAAAAAAAGTGTATGTGTCGAAGATGCGACAGAGAAATGTCGAATTTCAGACTTGCAAGGTGTCAGATTTTGGGTTGAAATTCTGTTGTGAAATGTTGTTTTCTGTAAAATATACATTCATTTGATGTGGAACTTGAGCTTTGTTCTTCGCTCAAACTGTATCTACCCACTCCTAATAGATAAGTTTGAAAACAACACCAGTTTGAGTCTCAAGTTCAAGTAGATACAGTCATTAAATGTGTTCCACTTCTCTATCCAAGGCACTTGAAAGGGTTTGAATTGATCCATTTTAATTTTTTAGTGAATTTATTAGTTTTTATTCAATTGAAACAGTTGGAGGATAGCCTACTGCACCATGTCATGAATTTTAGGATCATTATGCCTAAAATACTAGTCAACAGTCAAGTCACCCAACAATTAATAAACTTTGATAGAGGACTAACATTATATTTTTTTAATAATAAAATGCTAAACAAAGTATGGTGATCATTGTGTAGCACATGTTCATTGGTTTATCACTAACCTAGCATTTTAGTCATAAGGTGACACTTGTACTGTAGGAGTTCAAAATTTGGTGGATAGGAGTTCACTCGATAGGAAAAACGAATCAAGTGGCTTCATGGATAGGTTCCCCCACCATTCCAAGTTGATTGAAAGGATCGGATGGTTGGAAGGAGTAACCTAATGTTTAGACTATTTGCACTAGTATTTCGGTGGATTTTCTGGGGAAAATACGATCAGAAAGTTGAAATCATGGTTTTGGGTTGCTAAAATTGTATAATCTAGGTGCCCCCAAGGGTAATTGAGGTCGTTGAATCCATTTATGCATTCAAATTTGCAATTCCAGCAACCAAACTGTGATTTCAACAAAATTTCCCATCGTTGGATTTTGATGAAAACCAAAGGAAAAGGTGCAAATCGTCTAAACATTAGTTTACTCCCACCAGAATTCTATCTAGGAATGAAGGAGTTGAATTTAGAATAATACATTAACAATGTAGAAAAATTAGAAACAACTCGTTCGAGACTGCAATTCTTCAAGTATGAATTAATAAAGACTACAAACGATAAAAATAAGAGAATATTTTTTTGTTTCTACTCTTGTTGCTTGCTATAAGCTTTGGTATGTTACTTGTAGTTATATTTGAGTTTTGTTGATCCATTGACTCATTCAAGGAAGCCAATTTATTATTAGAATTAACTAATTCATTCATTCTCTATGAGCGTGATCAGAGATTCAGGTAGAGGTTGTAGAAGGGAGGACTTGCATGTCGCAGAGCCATGGGTTTCATGGACATTATGTGAGGAGATCCAAGTGAAAATATATGTTCCTCACTTCCTTACCTACTACCCATAGTATGCAAAGCTGATACCTTTCCTTTTAGGGACACGTAACTACTCCTAACCCTTTTGTCCTTCTATGAGGAAGACCTTTGGGTAGACAAGGCATGTCAATAGCATGGAGAGTGGGGGATCCTTAGGTTTAATATCCTCTTTTGTTTCACTTAAATCTCATGGATCCAAGGATGCATGTATATAATGTTAATTTGTTGGATCTGAGATCCATGGAGAAATAAATACATAAAAGATATTAACAGTAATACATAAATGAACACAAAGGTTTACTGTGGTAAAACCCCCGAGAGGGAAGCATCCACAGAGAAATGGTATTAGTCTTCCTTATTATTCAATGAATGAAGATTACAATAGCTTACAACTCTCCAACTCTTCTCTACGAGAATACAAGAAATATATACATTTATTTCACAGTTACTCTTAACTGAACAAACTAAATTAATTCGGTAAGTCCATTATGCAACCACCGAGAGAATGGTTGTCACCCGTTTCCAACAATCTCCACCTTGACAACAGTTTACCTGATACCTTGCTCATTCCTCTATTCATCACCTTTCTTGCAAGCCTAGAGAAGCTAGGCACCACCGTAGCTTCTCTAAAGTAACCAGCTTCATGAACATGTCTGCACTATTCTTTTTAGTGTGAACCTTTTCAAGAACCACTCCACCTTCATAAACAACATGTCTAACAAAATGGTGTTTTACGGGAATATTCTTTGTCTTACTGTGATAAGCTGGATTTTTAGCCAAATGAATAGCACTTTGACTATCACAAAAAACTTTTATAGTGTTCTAAGCTTTTCCTAAACTCACCCAACAAACCTTTTAACCAAACTACCTCTTTGTAAGCATGTGAAGAAGCTATATATTCTACTTATGTAGTGGATAAAGCATCAATATTCTGAAGCTTTGACATCCAACTAATAGCTCCACCCGCAAGAGTGAAGACATAACCTGAAGTGGACCTCCTCTTGTCCAAATCACCTGCAAAATCAGAATCAACATAGCCACAGACTTCGTCACTACAACCATCAAAAGTTATACAATAGTTTCTTGTTCCTCTTAGATACAGAAGCACCCATTTCACTGATTCCCAATGCTCTTTTCCTAGATTTTCCATGTATCTACTGACAACACCAATTGCATGTGAAATATCCGGTCTTGTACTTATCATCGCATACATTAGACTTCCTACTGCATTAGCATATGGTATATGAGACATATACTGCTTTTCTTCATCATTTTTAGGACTCAAACCTGAAGAAAGCTTGAAATGAGAAGCTAAAGGGATATTAACACGTTTCACCTTATTCATACAGAATTTCTGAAATATTTTCTCCACATACTTCTTTTGTGATAACCACAACTTGTCATTTTTCTTGTCTCTATGTATCTGCCTGCCCAAGATCTGATTTGTTGCTCCTATATCCTTCATATCAAATGTCCTAGCCAACTGAGCCTTTAACCTACTGATTTCAAACATGCTCTTCTTGCGACAAGTATATCATCAACATATAACACCAAAATAATGAACATGTCATTTTCCAACTTTTTTAAGTACACACAATGAACATACTCACTCCTGGTAAAATGATGACTCACCATGAAAGAATCAAATTTCTTGTACCATTTCCTGGGAGACTGCCTCAGGCCATACAATGATTTTCTAAGCTTGCAAACAAACCTCTTGTTGCGATTCTGAACGAACCCTTCTGGTTGTTCCATGAAAATTTCCTCATCCAAATATCCATGTAAGAAAGTTGTTTTGACATCTGGCTTCTCTAACTCCAAATCATACGAGGCAACTAGTGCTAACAAAATTATGATAGAAACAAGTTTTACAACTGGTGAAAAAATCTCATGAAAGTCAAAACCCGCTTTCTGAGAAAACCTTTTTGCAACTAGCCTCGCTTTGCACTTCGGTACAGTGTCATCATCTCCTTTCTTCAATTTGTACACCCATTTGCAGCCAACCACTTTCCTACTCTGCGGAAGTTCCACAAGATCCACTTTCCTACTCCTACTCTGCCAAAGAATCTGTTTCTTCTTTCATTGCAAGTTTTCATTTGTCACTGTCAGACACTTTGAATGCTTCCTGATAACTGTCAGGTTTTCCTTCATTAGAAATGAAAGCAACAGATGTGACAAAATCATCATACCTCTTTGGAAAAGTTCTGTCCCATGTAGATCTCCGTAGAGATTGTTGTGGTATCTCCTCTATTTTTGTCTGCTCATCCTCTTCCTGAGGAGTGTCCTCATGAATATCCTCTTCCTGGACATCCTCATGATTCCCCTTTATAGATGACTGAGTATCAAACCGAACTTGCTAAAAATGTGGTACATTAGCTTGTTTCAAATTATTACTCACATCTAAATTTGATAGAGAAAGTTCATTAAATGTTACATCTATGTTTATGATTATTTTTTGGATAGTAGGATTCCACAATCTATATCCCTTAACACCATCACCATATCCAACAAAGGTCAATTTTATTGATTTAGGATCTATTTTGGAACATTGATTTTTGGGAACAAGAGCATATGCTTCACAAACAAATACTCTAAGATTAGAATAATCACATTGTTGACCTATCCACACCTCTTCCAGAATTTTGCAGTCAATGGCCATTGATGGTGATCGATTGACTAGGTAACAAGTTGTAAGCAATGCCTCTCCCCACAATTCCTGCTGCAAGTTCGCATTACTAAGCATACTCCTTGCCCTTTCAAGAAGAGTCATGTTCATGCGTTCAACAACGCCATTCTGCTACAGAGTGTAAACAGTGGTCTTATGCCTCTTGATCCCATCCTTCTTGTAATAATTATCAAATTCCTTAGAAGTAAACTCGGTTCCATTATCTGTTCTAAGAAATTTAATGAACCTGCCAGTGCTCTTTTCAACCTAAGCTCTAAATTGCTTAAATATATCAAAAACATCAGCTTTTCTCTTTAACAAATAGATCTAGACTTTCCTTGAGTAATCATCTATAAAACTAACGAAACATGATGATCACCCATAAGAAATTTTAGGAGATGGTCCCCATAGATCAAAATGAATATAGTCTAGGATACCTTTACTAGTATGTTTTTCAGATTTAAATTTTTGTCTAGATTGTTTACCATAAACATAATGCTCACAAAACTTCAAATCTACTGATTTTAAACTAGGAAGCAACTTTTGATCATCAAGTACCTTCATTCATATTTCACTGATATCACCTAATCGTTGATGCCATAGACGAGTGAAGTCTGTTGCACCAACTGATGCTACTATTGCTTGATTGATTTTAGTTCTCCCTTCAAGTTTATACAGGTTCCCGACTCTGTTTTCCTTCATAACAACCAAGATACCTTTCAATATCTTCATAACTCCACCTTGAACCACAAATTTGTAGCCAGCATTATCAAGAACTCCCATTGATATCAAGTTATTCCTTAGTTCAGGTACATATCTCACATCTGTTAGAGTCCTAACAATCCCATCATACATTTTAATTCTGATAATCCCTATCCCAACAGTTTTACATGTAACATTATTTCCCATATAAACTATCCCGTCATCTACAGATTGGTATGTGTGAAACCAACTTCTATGAAGACACATGTGATGAGATGCTCCAGAATCAACTAACCAATGATAATGATATTCCGAGACAACAGAAGTTGTTAATACCTCATCAATCATACCTGAATCATTTTCTGCTATGTTTGCCTCATTTTTAGAGTTCTCCTCTCTAGAAGCTTGCTTGTGTTTCCAGCAGTCTTTCTTAAGATGTCCTGCTCTATTGAAAAAACAACACTTCAATTTACTCGTTTTTCCCTTTGACTTTGATCTTGATGTACCCTTTGAATTTTTTCCTCTTTCACTGTTTTTTCCCTTGGCTATCATTACTTCTGATGTCGAGTTTTCAAGACTAGATTTCTTTCGGGTTTCCTCAGAAATTAAGGCTCCCACAACATCATCAAAGGTAATAGACTCAATAGAACTAAAACTGATAGAGGTTACAAAATGTTCCCAAGACTCGGGAAGAGAGCACAACATTAAAATCGCCTTGTCTTCAGATTTAATAATATCTTCCATACTAGACAACCGACAAACAAGAGTATTGAATGCATTTAGGTGATCAGAAATTTTTGTACCTTCTTTCATACGCAAGGTGAATAACTATCGCTTCAAGAGGATTTTATTTGTCAAAGATTTAGTCATAAACAAACTTTCCATTTTTTTTCCAGAGACCTACTGTTGTAGTTTCAAACACAATGTTAAATAAAACATCATCGGCCAAGCATAATAGAATAACACCCATATCTTTTTCATCTATCTCATTCCAGTCTTCATTGGAAATATCATAGGGTTTCTTGGTTTTCCCTACTAGTGCCTTCGTCACTCCTTGATGTATCAGCATATCCCTCATCTTGACCTTCCACAACTCGAAATTGTTTTTCCCATTGAATTTTTCAGTTTCAAATTTAAAACTCTGTGCTTTTGCCATTTTCTCAAGAAATTTTTAAATATCACTGCTAGTTACTTTTATTTGAAATATATATTTCCAAAAAACTTGCAGCACAAAGCTTGAATTTCAAATTTTTTATTTATTCCAAAACTTTCCAGTTTCAGCCTTCCAATAAAAAAAAAATATTCCAAACATCCAAAATTTTTATTATTCCAAAACTTTCCAGTTTAATCCTTCCAATAAAAAAATTTATTCCAAACTTCCAATTTTTTTATTATTCTATAGCACAAATCTTTATTCCATAAATAATAACAAGAGAATTTTTTTTTACTTCCCAAAAAAATTTCAATAAACTTCACTGCTTCCAAACTTCCAATAAATAATATTGTACAGTAAAAATTTTGTTTATTAAAAAAAAAATCACCTCTCACTGCAGCGCTCAACAACAAACCACTTAGCACTCTTCACCATGGGCAGGAACAAGCACCATCAAACTTGGAAGATTCCTCCAACAGCACTGTAGCACGCAACAACAAACCACTCAACACTCTTCACCATGGGAAAGAACAAGCACCATCAAACTTTGTAGATTCCTCCAATAGCACGCGGTGGGCAAAAATAAACTTCGAGAGTCCAAACAACAGAATCCGGTTTTCTCTTTTCTTTGGTGACTGCAAACAGAGCCTCTCTCGTCAACCTAACATGCGGCAACCTCCAACACTTTGTTCACTTCACACTCGATAACCTACTTCTCCACGTTGGCAGCGATTCTCTCTCCAGTAGGATTCTTCAGGCTACCTTCACTTGGTCAGCTTTTAGCAGACAACACTGGCTCTTCAACGCAACAATTCCACCATATAGTCTCTTTCAACACTCAGGCTCTGATACCACTTGTTGGATATGAGATCCACAGAGAAAATAATACACAAAAGATACTAACAGTAATACATAAATGAACACAAAGGTTTGTCGCAATAAAACCCCCGAGAGGGAAACATCCATGGAGCAATGGTATCAGTCTTCCTTATTATTCAATGAATGAAGATTACAATAGCTTAGAATTTTTTTGACTCTTCTCTACGAGAATACAAGAAAGATATACATTTCTTTCACGGTTACTCTCAACTGAACAAACTAAATTAATTTGGTAAGTCTGTTATGTAGCCACCAAGAGAACGGTTGTCACCCATTTCCAACATAATTCCTATATTTGTCAAAGCAAAATAATTTTGTTTGCATATATTTTCCCTTTTTTTGCATTGTTGCACAATGTTCTCTTTGAAACCCTCATAAATCAAAGAGTTGGAATTACTACAATCATATGAAAAGGGGTAAATGCAATAAGAACTATATAGTTTCCACACTGCATGTGAGCATATATGAAAAGTGGGAGATGAAAAATGACTGCCTAGTTTAGAGCAGTCTATCTTCCCAAACCTTGATCCTATGGTTTGTTAATAATTTGTAGAATTTTTTGTGAACCATTTTTATACATAGTTTTATAAGTTTCTCTTGGTACATAGACATGTAGACTGGCTATAAAAAAAGTTAGTTACATTTTCCGCCATAGTCATTTTCAGGTTCCTTTTTCTCTTTGAAAAACACATCTTTTGGAAAATTCTTTGTTGTTCTTCATTTAGTCTTTTTCTTTTGGTTTTCTTGAAGGTATGGCCTCCAAATCAACGCCATTATTATCACCTCTATGATGAGTTCATAGGGTCAATGTGGGGTCAATACATTTGTACATAAAAGAAATGACTCTTGGTTAAAGGTAATTTTGTGAAAACAAGTTGAATATAAATGTAATTGTTATTAACCAGATCTACAGAAAGAAAAGGAAAATTCAAGACCCAAGTAGTGACATAAATTGTCAATATTTGAGCAGTAAAAAGATGATTAAAAACAAATGGATTCATTGTGTTGCATAGAGTTGCTAGCTTTAAGGATATTTGTCCCATAACTTATTGCGTGAAGTGGCTTCGCACAATGGCTTCTCATCATCGATGAATGAGTTCATTTGAATTGCTTGGTTCATCTTATAGCTGTTAGGGTGGTGGTGTGAGTATGGCAGTACATGCTATATGATTAGGGCGAGTAGGGTGGTCATGTGGTGGCTACAAAAGTAGGAAACTATCACATGTAAAACATAATATTTTTGTTTGAATTAGTGCTAACCCACTTGATAACATTAATCGAGAACATTGATTATTTGAAATTGTGAAACACATTTTTGTGAATCTGAAATTGTCTTGTGGCCTCGATATGAGGAAAAATAAGGCCTCAAAGTGTTTGATCGAAGGATATCACTGTATGAGTGTAGCAATTGGTCTATAAAATGTAAAACATAAAAGTTATGTTATAGTTTCTTGATTTGCAGTTTTTTAATTGAAAAGTAAGTATATTACTAGAGTCTTTGTTAGCCTTAAGGCATGAAACTAATAAGGTATCAATCAAACAAATTGATAGTAATAGAAAATTTCCATGCTTGGAAATGAATATAGGAAATTTAAACTATGTTCATAGTTGTATGTTTCTTTCCCCTTTTTTAATATTTGTAAGTTAAACATATCAAAGGATGACTTTTATTTATACAAAGTATGACTTTTATTTATACAAAGTAGGGGATATTTCATATTTTTATAAGTGGAGTGGTAATTTATATAAAGATTTTAATATTGGGATGAGATGTATGAAAATAAATATGTTTATAGAGAATAGAGATTTTATATGGATATAAAGACATTTTTTTTAAGGTTTTATGCACTTTCTTTGAGCTTTTGAAGGTATACTTGACAAATTAAACAAAAAGTTAATGTAGTGTAGGAGAAATCAATGCTTCATATAGTTATCACAAAATTTATTTTAGACTATTATTATGACAGTTACAATTAAGATTTAAAAAAACAATGTTAAAATTCAAATGTCATATAATTTTTTGACATAAAAATAGGACCTCAAATTTTATTCGAAGTATAGTGAACTATATAATAGCATCGAAGTGAACAATCTACCAAATGAATAGCACAAGGATTGGTATTCAACTATTAGAATCTCCATATGCGTATTTTATTTTCTCTTAATAAAATGGTTAAATAAAAATTATATTAATTAAAATTTTAAAACTAAATTGTCAAAATATAAATACATATTTTCTTATTATATATTAAGAGAAATTATGATTATCACATAGCTTCTCTATTTGGAAAAAATGAATATGGTTTAAAAAAGAAAAATTACTTATTTAACATGAATGCTTTCAATATTCCAAGAATCCAAGAAAAAACATAGTAAAATTTTCAATATTCCAAAAGAACCTTGTAATGGTTAGTCTCGTGAAAGTTAGTATGGTGAAGAATTTTCACTATTACAATCATGGTTATTATGTACTGGTCTAGATGAGTATACAAATTGAATAAATGAATACAAAACAAGTGGAATAAGCAACGTAGTTGCTTAGTACCTGCCACTTATGTAAGAAACAATGTAAAGTAAATTAGCATCGGACATCATTCATGGTCATTTACAACTCCATGAGTGATTTAGGCGTTAAGTATCCCTTCGTATTCTTATGAGAAATTTTTGGTAGACATGAAACACCTCACACTAGACACTACCATCCATAGCCTCATAAGCGATTTAAGGCATACATAGCCCTTCATAGTCACGAGAACTATTTTTTATAAGCATTATGCACCCAACAATAAAGTAGTAAGTGATATATTGATTGAGATGTATATAATTAACGCAATGTAGTGGACCATTCATAACTCAAGAGTCATTTAAGGCTTACACCGACCTTTATAATCTCAAGAGTGACTCAAGGTCTACATAGTCTGTCATACTTCCATGAGTTATTTTTGGTAAATAGTATGCACTAGTAGAAGAATAATAAATGTTGCATAATTTGAAATATACATTATGGATGTGGTGAAGTATGTTACTTCATGAAATGTAAAAATTAATAAATAAGCATTATAATACTAAAAACCATAATGCAAAACTATTATTGAATCTTTAATTTTTAAAATTATTTTTCATATTTAATATTATATTATGTAAAACAACAACAAAAATTAATTAATGGCAAAAATATAAACTAATTATTTTCTCAAAATTTAGATTTTTTTTTATTTTATAATATCCAATTTAGTATTTAAATTTTAAATGACTTTTATAAAAAAACTTTAAAATAAAAACACTTGATATACTTAATTTTTTAATATTGTCATAGTATATACTTAATTTTTTTTTTAATGGTAATCCAGAAAGACCTAAGGCTTTTCTTGTATCATTCACTTCATTTTTTTAGCATGTCTTTTTCATTTATTAGTAATTCAAGAGGGTAGTGATTTTCTTATCTCACTCACTATATTTTTTAGGTCATATGTTTTTCATTTATTAGTAATTCCATAAAATAAGGTAGTAATGTTAGTTTTAAAATTAAATTAATTGATTATATTTATTTAAATTAAATTATAGGAATTTAAAATTTTTAATTTATTAATTTATTATTAATATTTTTAATTACATATAATTTGTTAATAATTTTGATAAAAAATTTTAATAAATTTTTTTAATATTTATGAAAAATATTTCGATAAAAATTTAAATTTATTTATTAATAATAAAATTTGTATTAAGAAGTATTTATACCAAATATAAATTGACATAACAATTAAAAAAAAAATTTAAACTTTTGAATTCTATGATATGTCAATTAATCATAATCAATGTATATTTATTTTTTACATAAATTATTATTAAAGATTTATTAAGGATTTACTATTGTATTATTTAAAAAAATACTTTTAATGATAATAATGTTATTTAAGATTAATAATTTTTATTAAAAAATAAATTAATTAAAAAAAAAAAGTCTTCAAAATAAATTAAGTTATAAGGCCAAGTAAAGCAATTTTTCATTGGGAAAGTTAAAATAAAAATATTTTTATTCTTGATCTTCTTTGTACCATGATATTTAAATAATTTAATTGTTTCAAGGTATTTTGGGGTGGGTTAGTAAAATGATCAATTTCATTAACAATGTTTATTTTTATTGTTTAAAATTATTATATTGAAAAAATATTTTGTTAATCTAAATTAAGGTTTATCAATCTTGGTAGGGTTTCTATTTCCTAATGTAATATATAATATTGTAAATATTTATCATATTATGTTTTTCTCTATTCCATTAGTTAAGATAAGCTTTAAAATTTCTAGCCTAGATTCTAAGAGTATGAAGCCTACTCCTTATTCTAAAAGCATTAGCATCTATCCTTATCTTTAATAGGCATCTTGAAATCTATGTTTATAATCTAAATATTTAATCATGACTTTAGATTCTATAGAAGTACATTTCAAGTTAATCAAAAGAATGAGGTCATAATATTTATATTTAGATGTAAAATGTTTCTTTGCCAAGGCATTTGAAGAATGCACATCTTTGTTTCAATAAAGCCTTATCATTATTATTTTGTAAATGCACATGTAATATTATTGCACTTTCTTAATTATGATTATTTCTATAATATTAAATATGTTTAATATTATTTTAATTTATTTTTTTATTAGAATTAATTTTTATGACATTGACTATGTTGAAATTTGAAATTTATAATAAATAAGGAAATATAGAAAGGCAAGTCTAATTAGAATTTCCTTTTGATCAAATACCTTCTCTTAACCAAATTACCATTATTTTATTTAATATTAATTATATTTTATCTTTCATTTCTTTTTATTAAAAAATATATTAGTACTTTATTTTAATGTATCACATTCATCAAATATTATATCTCAACTTTAAAAATAGTGTTACCTTATTTTAACGTATCGCATTCTTCAAATATTATATCCCAACTTTAAAAACAATCTCACTTTATCTTAATCTATCACATTCATCAAATATTGTATCTTAACTTTGAAATAATGTTCCTAGAGTTTATAGGACTTTTTGGTTATTTATTCAATAAACATATAGAAGTTTGTTTTATATCAAATATATTGTTTATATAACTTTTCCCTAAGTTTACTTATGTAAAGTTGAACACTTATTTAATTTTTTATAATTCAATAAAGATATAAAGTCTGTAAAGATTTACATCCTTCTTTTTATGTTAGATTTGCAAGTGTATGCAACAAAATTAAATTTAGTTTTTCATTTTTTTTAATTGCTTTAGACTTCTTTTTGTCTCTCTTTTAACTTTGTTGTAAGACTTTATTAATAAAATAAATTAATGTATTTAGTATTTATTCTTGTGTTTGAACTTATTCTTCACAAGCTTTTTTTTATCATTTTAAATAACTATTTACATAATTTATTTTATTCGGTTTCAATATTTCTTTGCGTAATTTAATTTGTTCCATTTCGGCAAAATATTCCGGACTTCATCAACTTTATTCAAATTTAAAACTCATTACAACTAGGTATGTTTTCACTCATAATCTTAGTTTATAATCTTGATCCAACAAGTGCTAATGGGATCTTCACAACAGGTGGCAGACTGAATGGACGACGGGCGATAGCAAAAATCATATAATAATAATTTATTTGTTCAAAAACGCTGATCAGGGATATTCATAACACGTGGCAGACTGCATGGATGACCGAAATCATCTACATAATAATTTATTTGTTCCAAAATGCGGATCAGGGATCTTCACACATGGACAATAGGTGATAGCAAGTGGAGTATGCCGCGGTCACTGCCTTTACCCACCAATGGAATATATCAATCGAGAGGCCTGGTTGGCTAGATGATTTTTTCTTGCATTTTCAGTTGGAGAGAATGCTGAGCTTGGTGATCAATTTCCTTACAGGGTTGTAGTGTATTCAGTAAGGTTTCTGACTTCACTATGTCTGTTTTCTTCTCAAGATGCGTTAATTTCTTGCAATTTGTTCTAGCATTACGACCATTTTTGTCCAGGCTATGGAGTGTTTGTTTTTGTTGAATCCTGCATCAATCTCAACTCGTTTTAAAGTGTTCTTTCCCGATTTGGTCGCTTCTTTATATATTTCTTCAAGCTTCGGAGAAATTCTCGCCATCCTTTCACTCATTCTTGTTTTTGTTGAATCCTGCATCAATCTCAACTCATTTTAAAGTGTTCTTTCCCGATTTGGTTGCTTCTTTATATCTTTCTTCAAGCTTTGGAGAAATTCTCGCCATCCTTTCACTCATTCTGTAGCGTCTTGACCACTTTGGAGGTTATTCTACTGCTTTAACCATTTTTTTTGCAAATTCAGACAATTGTCCCTTATACATAACACGAACTTACTTGTTTCTTTACCTGCATGTGTAATTGACGGGTTCCTTTTTACTCTGTCATGTTTTATACAGTTCACGCACTGCAATTTGTCATGTTTTATATAGTTCACGCACTGCAATTCGAATCGGGACATATTTTAATGCCTTGAAAATCCGCTCGTGGGATTTTCGTCGATATGGCCTAGTAATATCTCAGTAGCGATGGTTTTACAGGGTATTTTAATATGTGCAGGGTCGAATGGCAGTCATTTTGTGGCTCAGCAAGACATTAATTAGGACACTTTAACGAAGTAAGTTTGGAATGTTTTTGTGATAACATGTCATTATGTGTCATTCCTTCTACATCATGGTTTTAACTATTGCCATTAGATTTTGTTCTTCCCACGAGAACACACTATTCAAGGGGTTTGGGACTCAGGTAGGTTGGTCTTCATTTTAACGGCTAGATGACAGTGCCAGCCTGTCTCTTCCACACTCTGCTTCCTTCTTGCTTGCCTTCTCTTGCGATATTCGCGAAGGTAAAACGCCAAAACGGACAAGAAAGATTTCAAGGTTAAACTACATTGTGAGATGTTTTAGGATTCATTGCTATTTCAGATAATGAGGATTTAACTTGGGCGGCCAAAGAACATTTTTATAATTTTACTTGGCAGCTCTTGGATGTAGGAAGGGCAGAGCCCACTAAAGAGAAATAAGGAAGGAATCTGTATCTATCATTTTCCACATGCTTTCCTTCAACTGCAAAAATCCAACCTTGAAGCCGCTTTCCAAGAACATTTTGATAATTTTACTTTGTAGCTCATTACTCACGGTAGATAAGGGAGGAATCTGTATTTGTCATTATCTATAACGGTGAAATCTGTATTTATCATCATCCATGAAGGAGAAATCTGTATTTATCATTTTCCTTTTCGTTGCCAAAAGCATGTGCGAGGGACCGTCGACAGAGAGGGCTTTGCTCAGAAGGAACTCCAGCTTTAGACTCGCGAAAAGGTGGTCGGGACCGTATTTTGCGGCCCAAAATTGATGGGAATCAGAGGTAAATTCACGATGGTTAACATAATTTGTAAAGAGAAATTTCATGTTGTTCAACTAGATCGTTAAATGTGTTGTTTGAATGTTGTGTGATTGCATGAAAGGTTTCTTAAATGAAGTGACCAAGATCTTGGAACGCAAGTTTGAAAAATAAAATCAAGCGACCAAATCCTAACGACACGTGGTTTACGACGATCGCATTTTGATGCATTTGCACTACGGCTTTTGCTTTTATTTGGTGTGTTTAAGAGAGAGAGGAGCTAAGAGATTTGTTTCGAGGACCTTTTTCAGTGAGCGTTGCTGGAAAATATTCATTTGAAGGAGTGGATGATCATTCAGAAAAACTACTTCTGTGATCCGCATCATGCTGGCGTGCATCGCGTGTTCGAATAGCATCTGAGTTACGAGACACAGAACGGGTTGCTGAGCCTGAGCCTGAAATTGGACGAAACGATTCGCTGGAAGGTGGGCACGTGGAAATCTGAACGTTCAAATTCAGTCTTTGAATTATAAATTACATAATAATAAAATATAATAAATGTTGATATCATAGTAGCCATGTGTCAAGTGAAAACCAGATACCAAACTCCAAGGCTGACATCATTCCTTATTGGCCAATTAGAAGTTGACAAAATAGCAAACACATATATTTTTATTAAAATTTAAAATAATCGCTTACCCTTTGACCTTCTATTAGTTGCCCTTTGACCAAAAATTTAAAATCTGTTTTATAAAGTTTAGCTTTGGAGTTTGCCAAAAATTCAGGTATAATAAGGAAACAACATTTTTTTAGAAGCTAGTTGATAGCGTCACATATAATTCAATTGTGCAGTATGTTGATAAACCATGGTTTCAGGCACAGATTAGGCTGCTTGCTTACAGTTATGCTTCTAACTAGTCACCTGAGTACAGCATACTATAAATAAATAAGCATACTATAAATAAATAAAAAATAATCATCTGTAGGTTAGAATTTTATGAAGAATCACAGAAAAATAATAGAGCAATCGTTAAAATTAATACCACAACCGTTAAAATTAAACAGCATTAATCAACCTGCTTTAATTAATCTTTCAGAGTCATTGCTGACTATTGGATCTAAAGATACTAAGAATAATAATCAATAATAAACTTGAAACAATAATCATTACTAACGTAATGAAAAGCCACTTATCCAATCATAACATAAAAGTCCAGTGTAAGAAAATTACTGCGTTTGCACTCTTCAAGCTAATAATCAATAATAGACTTGAAACAATAATCATTACTAACGTAATGAAAAGCCACCTATCTAATTATAACATAAAAGTCTAGTGTAAGAAAATTATGTCATCATAGATGGCTTTGAAGTCAACGTCACACATATTGCATTCAAATGAATTAGCTATCACTCGATCTGCAAATCCTCCTCACAACCCAATTTAATGACCATCGAAAGATTTGTATTGCTCCTCACTCCTGAGCGTTCACCATCTTCTTCGATGCCTTTACAGAAAGAAATCCATCAACATAACCAGACACTCTAATTCATATCTGATTAAGAAGGATAAGAAAACTTACGGGTTGGCGTACGAATTGCTTAATTCCAGCTGAAATCCCTTGGAGCGAAAGCGTTAATCCGGCTGTGTAAATTGTTAGCCTTATCGATTCCGATGGAATAAATATGTGAACTAGATGTTGTAGTGCACACTGTATTTGAGGAATTCTCTGCTAAATTGTTGCAGAAAGCTGTTGGATGTAGATAATTAGGGCAACTCACAAATAAGCCGTTTATGGCAATAGGGAACCCCACGGACGATGAAGCGGACGGGATGATATTGCTACCCATTTGACCGGGCCACTTTCGCTGTGGCTTCAAGAGAGAGGGAGCCGCCTTGCTACTGTTTTCGATGGGGAGACCCGTCATCTGCTGAACAATTGCTCGAAAATCCGCGGGATCTGCGCTCATAAATGTGATCGGAGCCCTGTCTCCCCTTCGCGACCGCTTCTTGCAAATGAAATTATTCATCACAGGGATCGATCTCTGATTATTGCAGGATCTTGAAAACGACTCTAAGGGCGGGGTTTGAGTCACGGGAACCTCAGATTGCTCCGAAACTTCCACGCTTGCGCTTGTTTCTGCTTCGACTGTGGCCTGGGAAGCTGGGATGCCGGCCGGATCACAACTCGACATCGACGACGACACTATCTCTCTTGTGGAACTTCCTGCTATCTTCTCATTTGAAGTCCCGACGATGACTCCTTCGTCTGGTCTGGAATTCAATTCCGTCACCAGAGCTTTGATTACGATTTCCATTTCCAGTTGGGAGGCCTGACAGATCCACGCAGCGTGAGTGTCATTGTCTTTTGCCGTATATGAGGGCCGAAAGCGCCAGGCAGCCAAGGCTTGTTCCTTCGATACGCTTTTGCTTCTGAGCTTCAGGTTCGATCTCGTGACCTCCTCCATCATTGCTCTGCTAATTTCTTTCCTTTGTGTGCATACATTCGTTTGATACATACATTCAAATGAGAAACAAGGAGTTGTAGGCTTTGTTAATCCGTAAATTCAACCCATGAACACGTAAATACAAGTGGGAACGCATTGCGGAACAAGTTATGGTAGTAAAAAATTACACGATAATATTTGTTGACATTTTTTCACTATGAAATTTCTGTCCATACAACCACTTCTTCATGACTTTCAATCTTATGCTTGAATTTTAGGATTAATATTCACACTCACAAGATCTTTAGAAACATTTTTCAAAGTAATCATCTAACAAGATTTCTAGAAACATGTTTGTAAGTAATCAAGTAATCATCTAGCTCACATATTTACAATTTGGTTTTTAATCCAATGAAATCTTAGAAACATGTTTGTAAGTAATCATCCAGCTCAAATATTTCGATAACAATTTGGGTTTTTATCCATTAGTGATTGGTTTTTTAATAATAATTAATTTAATTCACACAAATTATAATTTTTAAAATATAAAATTTATTTAATTCTAAAATATAAAATATAACTAACTTCAAATTAATAGTAATTTTGTGATATGATTAAGTCATCAATTAAATTAATTTTGTGATATGATTAAGTCATTAATTAAGTTTTTCTATAACTTAAATTTTATGTAGTAATTTTTAAAAATAATTTTAATATTAAAGTTATTTTCTAAAAGTGGTATTTTATTAGTGTTATTCAGTAACAAACAATTCCTATATGTAGCAATGTCTTATTCAATAACAAACAATTCCTATATGCAGAGCATAAAAATAGAAATAGCAAATGTAAAAGGTGAAAAGTGAAGTATTACAAGAATTAGCATTGGTTGAAAGTGCAAAATAAACATTAGGCAATAAGCCAATCAAAAAGCAATTGTAACATGAAAGAAGGAATTTTTTCCACTTGATGGGTTTGAAAACAGGCTGACTACCCTAATTGAGCTAAGCAACATAAATAATCTTCAATTGTTGCACCTATTTGAAAATTAAGTAGGTGGTATCATTCCAACATAACTAAGCCAACTTATTTGTTGAAGTTGAACCTCTAAAATCAATAAATTTGTAGGAAGCATTCCTATTGGATTCCAAAGGTTGACTTCTTTGGTATGCCTATAGCTATTTGATGATCAAGTGGAAGGCCTTATTCCTCCAAATATTGCTTACAACCGAGTATGGGGGAGTTTTGTTGTGTAATAAGGAACTCTTGTTATGTAAAAAAATAAAAAGGAATTAATTTTCTTAATGTCTACTCATAAAATAATAAAGTAAAACCAAATAAAAAATAATTAAAAAAAATCCATATCAAGCTCATAAAATAAAAATGTAAATCCAAATAAAATGTAATTAAAAAAATAACACTTCAAGAAATTGGATGCCTCTGGATGCTTGGTAGATCTTCCTTTAGGATGGATCTATGTCGCTGATAAGAAGTGAGAAAGGTTGGATGTGTAGTTAGTAATATGACTTGTAAGAGTTATTTGTTGTTTTGATCTATCATTGTTGTGTGTAGGATATAACATATGTTAGAGTGCTACAGCTAAAGTGTTTAGAAGAGCATTGCCAAATTGTGCAAGAAAATATCCATGGAAATAAGGTGAATTTGATTTTTGTTTCTGCGAAAGGTGTATTTGTTGCTAGATAAAGTGTATCTAGGAAGTGTTGAAACTGTTGTTTAAGGATATTGAGATCTATTGAAGAAGATTTGGTGCACAATTATTCACTCTTAACTTGTTGCTGACGGATTTGGCTACTATATGTTGAAGATCTATAGTTTTTCGATGAGGAAATGGAGAAAGCACGAAGAAAACAATGAAATATTATGTTGTTGTATATTGATGGGTGGTCTGAGTTAGAAGAGCTTCCAAGTATGGAAACATGTGTATCTTTGAAGGAGTTGCAGGGTAGTGACTATGTGAAGTTAAAGAGGAATGGGTTGGTGGATTGTACAAAGCTTATGTTGTTGTATGTTGATGGGTGCTCTGAGTATCTAAGACTTCATAAGTGTTGTTCTAGAACATTGTTGTAGGTGACTGTAAGATGTTGAACATTGTTGTATCTGGTTGGAGATGCTCAATTTCTTTAGTTGAAGAGGCTTAATACGTACTAGAGATGTTTAATTTCTCTATAGTAATGAATGCTTGAAGCAAAATATCAACGTCTTCAAGTACAATGAATTTTGTATTTTGTTGATGTGGTCTCCTCCTCTTTGCCATTGAAGCACTTGGTGATAGGGCATTCAAGATTCAGATCGAATTTTTTTTTTTAATTTTCCTTGGTTTGTCATATTTTAGAACTTCACACATGGGCACTCGCACGAAGTTGGTTCCACTTTTTAGTGCCACTTAAGAAATTAGAAACGCACTTCCGAAGTGCAAATCAAGAACGTATATGCATTATTGATGGTACGTTCGAAATAACTCAAGCCCAAACACAAGGCTAAGGTTCGTAAGGAAGTATCGCATATGTGTTTGGTAAATGTTAAATATCGCATATGCGATATTTAACATTTACAAAACGCATATGCGATATATCGCATATGCAATATATATCGCAAGTGCGATATATCGCATATGTGATATTGAAAACTAAAAAAAAACAAAACAGAGGCCGCAGGCCTCAAATTTATCATTTGCACAGTCGAGGATCCAGAGAGCGAAAAACCGCGTGGGCAAAATAACGCAGAGGAGATTTGAGTTTTAGATTTTGGAGGTCGAGTTCGAGGTGGATTGGCTCCAATGGCAGGTAAATTGTCTTATCCATTTCAGTTAGTCTTCAATTCTTTATTGTTTTCCATAATTTCATAGTTTTTATAATTATTTTAAACAAATTTAATAAAAAAATTTAAATGAAATCAAAGAATGATTAAGTAGAACAACTTGTATTTTTTTGTTTAAATCTTAACAGATAATAGAAATGAACAAGACAATGTGGAAAACCCACCACAACCTAACCCACAAGACAATGTGGAAAAGCCACCACAACCTAACCCACAACCTAACCCAAACATGAACCCAAACCCAAACTCGGAGGGGGAACAAGATCGAAACTCACAGATTATTGCGCATTTGGCGTCATTGAGGCACCTTAGCCAATGCATTAGACACAATAACAAACACAATTTCCAAGCCCAAAGAGCTCTGTACAACATTAGCTCGTACAGAGAATCGAGGAGGCAATACTACTCCGATGGATTGAGTTATAAAGACATCAAAGCCCTTAAAATTACAAAAGACCAACTATTTTCATTATTCCAGGACCCTAGCATTGGATTGGTTCCACCCACCAGTTGAGCACACATTTCCATAGACTGGTGCGTTGAACCAAATGTAAAGGCCAATTGGATGGATCGTTGGTATATGGTCTTCGATGAAGACCCTCATGGGAATAGGGACATCCCATTTTATTTCCTTAGGAAGTTGTATGCAGAATTCATCATAGGGAAACATGTTAACTACTTCGATATCTTAGGCTTCCAGGGTGTTGGTCATGGGATGCCCCAAGATAGGGAAGGGGCCAGGATGGATCCTAACCGTGTGACATGCCCTCCACGCACACCAAAACCCCCTCGGATATATCCTCCCGCGGGTCCTGTGATTGAGGATACACAAGGGGCATTATTTGACTTGGCAGATACATTGCTTCAGCATGGGACTGATATCCAAGGAAATGTAGACCAAGGGGTTGGCACTTCTAAGGCAGGCCCATCTACAGATCACACAGGAGATGCAGAGTGTTCAGAGCGTCGTGTTACTCCACACCCTTGCACATCATGTGGAGGCATATGCTATGGCCCTGCTTCAGACTTCCGAGACGATGGATTACTTCCCTTTGTAAGTAAACCTCATTATTTTCATATTATATTTTGTTTCATATCAAAATTTTCAATTGTTTCGCAATTTATTTCTATTTAATTATCTAACAAATTATGTGAACAAATATACAGCTGGTGTCCCATGGCACACCAGAGTCGAATAGTCCGTCGATCAATGTTGAGAACATTGATGCGACTGTCAATATTGCATATGGGTTTGGTTCTTCACCAATAGGGGTAAGAACTATACTTGTTAGTTTGTCAACTTTATTTACATATTTATAGTATAGATTGTAACATTCAATACATCCTAATTTTGATACAACATGTTTTATGCAGGGTGATCAGGATGAGTACATTGAATCTCAGCCTATTCCCTCTCATGCAGAGGTAGATTCCCAAACACATGTATTATTTTAAATATGTTTTTAATTATGTTTCGCTTTCTTTGGAAAAATCATTTTTCGTCGATCATGTATATGTCTCGTTTTCTTTGTATTATCTGACATTGACATATGTTACGTTATGCAGGGAACCATTGAGCCATTAGTGCTTGAAGAGCACCAATGTGAGGTTGTTGCCGACCCACCTCTTCCCCCCCGCTAGGTACATGTATGTTTCGCTTTCTTTGAAAACATCATTTTTTGTCCATGTAATATATATGTCTAAGATTCTTTTTATTATCTAAATTTGAAATATGTTATTTTATGCAGGATTCTATTGAGGCACCAGTGCTTGAAGAGCACCAGATTGATGACCCACCTATCAGAAGCCAGCAGGTACGTTTATGTTTCGCTTTCTTTGAAAACATCATTTTTCGTCCATGTAGTATATATGTCTAAGATTCTTTTTATTATCTGAATTTTACACATGTTATTTTATCCAGGATTCTATTGAGGAACCCGTGCTTGAAGAGCACCAGATTGATGACCCACCTATCACGAGCCAGCAAGTACGTTTATGTATCGTTTTCTTTTAATTGTGATTTTAATGATTCAACATGTACTTTTTTAATTATTTGAAATTGTCTAATTGTATCTTTATCCTTTTGTATGTAGGAACGTGAGTTAGAAGAATATGTCCAAAAAGAGAGCTTATTCGCTAGTACAAGTAGAAGTCCTTTTTTCTGATTCCTACTTAATCAATCCACTGGTTACACACCTCCTCTGACAAGGCAGCAGGTAAGTTTATGTATCACTTTCATTGTACGTTTATGTATGGCTTTCCCTGATTTGGTGCTTTCTCTTTGTACGTTTTTGTAGTTTTATGTACCACTTTGACATATGTTACTTTATGCAAAAACCTATTGAGACAGTGGTGCTTGAAGAGCACCAAAGCGAGGTTGTTGTCAACCCACCTCTTCCCCCCATCTAGGTACATGTATGTTTCACTTTCTTTGGTAACATCATTTTCCGTCCATGTAGTATATATGTCTTTGATTCACTATTTTATCTGAAATTGACATATATGTTACTTTATGCAGGCCTCTAGTGAGGCACCGGTGCGTGAAGAGCACCAAATCGGTGACCCACCTTTGACGAGCCATCAAGTATGTTTATGTATCGCTTTCTTTGTATGTTTGTGTATAGCTTTATCTAATTTGGTGCTTGAAGAGACCCAAATTGCTGACCCACCTCTTCCCCCCAAGGTATATGTATATTTGTTGACATTAGCATATATTTTTTTATTGCAGCTTGATAGTGAGCAAGTGGTGCTTGAAGAACACCCAATCAAGGTCACTGTTAGTGAGGCACCACGACCCACCATTACTTACTCACGTACAGTAAGTAAAAATGTTATTTTGGTTTTGGAATTTGAACAAATGTACATAGAATTTTTAAAGGTTGGTAAATTAACTTACAAAATTTTGTTTTTCTGCAGTCTCCACTATGCGACCTATCCCTCTTGTTTAGCGATGGGGATCACCAGTGAGCAGTCGAAAAAGAAAGCTAGACTTCTCCAAAGACATTGGCACTGGCAGCAAAAGGGGTGATAACTAGAATAAATGTATAAGGGGGATACATTGATGTAACATTTTCTTCATATACACACAGATGTACTTTTTAATCCACTATTTTGTATTATGGCCATGTGGCATGACAATTTTTGTAACATTATTTCTAGACATATATAATATAAAGCAAGGTTCAAATTTACACATATATGGTTGACTTGATCTTGGAACATGATATGTGTGGTTCACCTATGTGATATAATGATATGCGTGGTTCACATGTGTGCTAACTTATGAATTTCCAATACTTAAAGGAAGAATTTACGACTCATCAACTTTTGAACATTATGGCTATCCTCAACTTTTTAACATCATAACCATGTTACCATACACTAACTAAATTAAATACACTAACAATCATAACACTATGTCATGCATGGATGTGTAATATATACCATATCATACCCTACAATACCCTATGATACTAACATCATACAATTCTAACATACAATAACATACCCTACAATACCCTATGACACTAACATTATACCATACTAACATACAATAGCATACCCTACATTACCCTATGACACTAACATCATACCATACTAACATACAATAACATAACATACTAACAATATACCATAACACTAAGTCATGCATGCATGTGTAATATATACCATATCATACCCTACAATACCCTATGATACTAACATCATACCATACTAACATACATCATACCCTACAATACTAACATCATACCCTACAAACCCTAAATTGGTTGAAGTAAACCCTAGTTCCATCTCATTATTTGTCAACCCTAGTGATAGCATGCAAAGTGGTGTTCATGAAAGCCTAGTTGGTTTCCAATTTGTACATGGCCATGTGTTTCTAGTTCCCTCTCTTAACTTGGAAATTTCTCACTAAACCCTAGTTCCATCTCATACCTTGTCAACCCTAGTTGGAGCATCAAATTGGTGTTCATGAAATCCTAGTTGGTGCATGCAAGTATTGGTGATCATGTGTTTCTAGTTCCCACTCTTGACTTGCAAATTGCTCACTAAACCCTAGTTTCATCTCATACCTTGTCAACCCTAGTTGGAGCATGCAAATTGGTGTTCATGAAAGCCTAGTTGGTGGATGCAAGTATTGGTGATCATGTGTTTCTGGTTCCCTCTCCTAACTTGCATGATTGCTCACCAAACCCTAGTTCCATCTCATACCTTGTCAACCCTAGTTGGAGCATGCAAATTGGTGTTCATGAAAGCCTAGTTGGTGCATGCAAGTATTGGTGATCATGTGTTTCTAGTTCCCTCTCCTAACTTGCCAATTGCTCACTAAACCCTAGTTCCATCTCATACCTTGTCAACCCTAGTTGGAGCATGCAAATTGGTGTTCATGAAAGCCTAGTTGGTGCATGCAAGTATTGGTGATCATGTGATTCTAGTTCCCTCTCCTAACTTGCATGATTGCTCACTAAACCCTAGTTCCATCTCATACCTTGTCAACCCTATTTGGAGCGTGCAAATTGGTGTTCATGAAAGCCTAGTTGGTGCATGCAAGTATTGGTGATCATGTGTTTCTAGTTCCCTCTCCTAACTTGCAAATTGCTCACTAAACCCTAGTTCCATCTCATACCTTGTCAACCCTAGTTGGTGCATGGAAGTATTGGTGATCATGTGATTCTAGTTCCCTCTCCTAACTTGCAAATTGCTCACTAAACCCTAGTTCCATCTCATACCTTGTCAACCCTAGTTGGAGCATGCAAATTGGTGTTCGTGAAAGCCTAGTTGGTGCATGAAAGTATTGGTGATCATGTGTTTCTAGTTCCCTCTCTTAACTTGCAAATTGCTCACTAAACCCTAGTTCCATCTCATACCTTGTCAACCCTAGTTGGAGCATGCAAATTGGTGTTCATGAAATCCTAGTTGGTGCATTCAAGTATTGGTGATCATGTGTTTCTAGTTCCCTCTCCTAACTTGCATGATTGCTCTCTAAACCCTAGTTCCATCTCATACCTTGTCAACCCTAGTTGGTGCATGTAAGCCTAGTTGGTTTCCGATTTGTACATGGTAATGTAATTAAATGTATATTAAACTAAAAAAATCAAAAAATGTAAATTTCAACAACTCGAGAGCTTGTTATTTTCTGAACTCTATTTGGTGGTGTCTAAAGACACCATTCTTAGCGCCTCCAATGTTCCGTAGATGGTGTTTCTATCCTAGGCACATGAAAGGCTAGACATTGGTAACATCATAAGAAAGAAAAGAGAACCCAATGAAAATGCGCAAACATGATTTATAGATAACTCACCCGAGGTTGTACGATCATGTTTATAGTGTCCAATATCCTCTGAATAATATTATGTCTGTGATTGGTATCTGTCAATCACAAGTTTATTACATTTGGAATAAAGTAAGGCTAAATAATTGAAATTGTGCTTCAGAATTCACTTTAAAGGTTAAATAACGCACCTGACAATGCACTCATGCAAGTAGGCCATCCAGATCATCTCTAGTGCTGATGGTGTCCATCAACCTTTCGTGCTCTATATGAGGTATCAAGTATCGTACACATTACCTATTTTTGTCACCAAGTGTGACCTATTTTTGTGACCAAGTGTACGCAGCTTGATGTTTATACCAACTACTAGGTTGGTGAAGTGGTATACAATAGCTCCTGGTCTATAATCCTGATATACATACCCACCCTTCCTTTTCTGTTGTGCTGCAAGTGTCAAGTACTCCCCTTTTATAACCATCGAGCCGGTTGGGAATTCAATATTTTCATCATTTGTAACAAGTTCGAGAATGGTTTGTTTCCCTTCTAAGCAACGTGCCAACCAATAGTCAGAACCCCATTCATTATTTTTTGGGGCAACCACTGCATATATCTGACCTATGAAAGGAAATAGGTCGAGTTAACAATACATTTTGTAAATAAGGTCTTGCATTTCTAATTTCTACATAAATTAAATTCTACATAGGTCGAGTAAACAATACATAAATGCATTTTCTTATTTAGGTACTACTCATGTACCTGCTTGTATGAGATCCGATATGTGATCATAGTCTGTAGAAATATGTGTCTGATCATCTTCCAAATGGTCTATTTCATTAACCCCGTTGAAATTGGTGCCAAGTGTCACTTGATCCCATGTATCAACGGTATCCATATCCTCACAATTATCCCATTCACCGATGCTACAAGAACTGCAAAAGCAAGCCTTCAATCTTGTCCAAATTTGTAGGGTCGAGTTTTCTAAGCTTCTAATTGAATGAAACTGTCGAGTTCCATGCACTGTGTTCACCCGATGTGTTTGTGATCGGTCCAAATTTGTCACCTCCTAGAATATTCTTCGCACTAAGTGTTTCCTTGTTACTTGTTCTCCCATGACAGATGCACACCATTTGACTATAGATGCAGCATCTTGACGGTGAGCACATGTAAACTTCATCTCTTCCCTTCGAAGGGTAGTTTTAATGCATGCACTAGCACCATCGTGCTCTCCTTTTCCATGACCAGTTTCAAAGTAGTTCCATACATGTGGAACCTTGTATTTTATGTGCAACAAACACAACCATTCAAATACACGCGAATTCTTGAACTGTCCAACACAACCATCTGACCAAATGAAATGACCATAAAATGGTATATCCATAGCTATCACGTGATCATAGAATAATTTAAAGCAATCTTGCACATAATGGATGTCATGGGTCAGGTCGTCACTTATGTAGAAGTGACTTTCTTTCAGTATCACATGTTTCTCTTCATTGCTATCTTGCCCATGTCGATACATGATATGCACCATTATGCTCACCTGCTCTGAGTGATAGTATTGAATTTGAATTTCATTTTGTGGTTGTAGGGTGTAATTTTCCACAAAGTCAACCACTGATAGTATTGTTCCGAGAGGGAAGGTGTCCCGACATATTCTGAATTACTCATCTTGCCACC
>LPNX011206248.1:372497-398374 GCA_001517045.1 Pseudotsuga menziesii | reverse complement strand
TTGTGTCATGTCAAGATAATGTTTAACATGAGGTTCAGTGTTTCTAGAACCCCTACAATGTTTTAACACATCCTTCGTGTTAGAAGAAGGCCTAGTGTTACCATGCCAAAACGTTTGCACTAGGCCCTTCACTGCTTCAACTAACTTCATGTCTTTGCAGGGAAACCTACCGCTAAATGCCCATAATGTTTCCATTTGTCCCTCTACATCAAGGTTGTCTCTCTTACTGAATATTTTTTAAGTGTCTTTGGATGTAAAGGCACAATTTGTGATGTGCATTTAAGTAAACGACGTTGTCTTGTGGATCTACATACAATTGATTCAGCCAATACATGATGAGCCACATTACAGTCTTGTGAACGAGTTTTTTTACCAATCGATGTGAATGCAACAGCAAGAGATTTAACAATGTGATTACTTGACTCGATATTCTTCATTGTTGTTATGCCTAAATTTCTTCTAATAGTTGCCATATTTCTAGATTTAAGCAAAGCTAAAAACAATTGGCATTTACCGGCTTCGGATTTGTAATCAAAATATTGTTTCATTATTTGAGAACAATGATGAAGAATAATGCATTTAGCCACCTTGCCTTCCATGGAAGTCAATCCGCTCTCGTCCACTTATATTCGTTTAGGAGTTCTCTTTCATTTTGATGCAAAATTTGTTGCCGTTTGAAATGTTGGAGTGATGTTTACATCCACTACAGGCTCAAAACTTCAATTAGGAGATTGAACCACCAACCATGGTTGTTGTTGAGTCACATTTGCATCGGGAGTAACATAATTATTGAACTCTTCACAAGATTGTCCGTTTACTAATGGATCAATAATATCAACTTCCGTATAACCAGCTTCCTTTAATGTTGCATTATATTCCTCAGCCTCTACATTAGGTATCTGTTGAGGGGGAATGGGAACTATTTGCTCATGTAATGAATGCCGAAGATTTCTTGAATCTTCCCTCTTTTTTTCTTTTTTATTTTCTGCTTCTTCCAGTGTAAGCACCTTCCTTGCTGACTTTCGTCCTCTATTACGTACATTCCCCATTGAAATCCACCCAAACCTATACAAAACTATGGAATTATGTAAGTAATGATAAAAAATTGCACGTTGAACAGTTCTCTGTGCACGGGTTCAGACGAAATATGTCTTTTGATATAGTAAACCTGGCCCACAGCACGCAACCCAACATTTTGTATACAACACATATCGCATATGTGATATAATGCACCTTCGATATATCGCATATGAGATATTGATACAATGCTTTTTAATGAACGGGAAGGTTTTCTACATGTTCTCCAAAACGCATATGCGATTTAGTGTTCACTGAATATATGCAATTTACATTTATTTATGCTTATGAAGATGATGATGAACATTGATGGTGATGATGAGGAGGATGATGACTATGATGATGATGAGGAGGATGAGGGTGATGATGATGATGATAATGATGATGATGACCATCATGATGATGATGAGGATGAGGGTGATGATGATGAGGATGGTGATGATGATGAGAATGATGGCGACGATGAAGATGATGATGAACAATGATGGTGATGATGAGGATGATGATGACTATGATGATGATGATGATGATGGTGACCATGATTCAGATGATGAGGATGAGGGTGATGATGAGGATGAGGATGAGGATGATGATGATGATGATGATGACGAGGATGGTGATGATGATGAGGATGAGGGTGACGATGAAGATGCTGATGATGCTGATGACCATGATGATGAGGATGAGGATGAGGGTGATGATGATGACGAGGATGATGATGATGATGATGATGATGATGAGAATGGTGATGATGATGAGGATGAGGGTGATGATGAAGATGATGATGAACAATGATGGTGATGATAAGGAGGATGATGACTATGATGATGATGATGATGAGGATGAGGGTAATGATGATGATGATGATGATGAGGATGAGGGTGATGATGATGATGATGATGACCATGATGATGATGATGAGGGTGAGGGTGATGATGATGATGAGGAGGAGGAGGAGGAGGAGGAGGATGGTGATGATGATGACGATGATGACAATGAGGATGATGATGGTGATGATGATGATGACGGTGATGATGATGATGAGGAGGAGGAGGAGGATGATGACTATGATGATGATGATGACGATGAGGGTGATTATGATCATGATGATGACAATGATGATGATGATGAGGAGGAGGAGGAGGACGACTATGATGATGATGATGAGGATGAGGGTGATTATGATGATGATGACGACAATGTTGATGATGATGAGGATGAGGGTGGTGATGATGATGATGATGATGAGGATGATGATGATGGTGATAATGATGAGCATAAGGGTGGTGATGATGATGATGATGATGAGGTTGATGATGATGATGATGAGGATGAGGATGAGGGTGATGATGGTGATGATGATGATTATGAGGATGAGGATGATGATGATGATGATGATGATGACGATGGTGACAATGAGGATGATGATGGTGGTGATGATGATGACGATGATGACGATGACGATGGACAATGATGATGATGATGATGGAGGATGATGGTGATGATGATGACGAGGAGGAGGAGGAGGAGGAGGAGGAGGATAATGATGATGACGATGATGATGAACAATGATGGTGATGATGATGAGGATGAGGATGATGACTATGATGATAATGAGGATGAGGATGATGATGATGAGGATGAGGATGAGGACGAGGGTGATGATGATGATGATGATGATGATGATGATGATGATGATGATGATGATGAGGGTGATGATGATGATGATGAGGATGAGAGTGATGATGATGAACAATGATGGTGATGATGAAGAGGATGATGACTATGATGATGATGAGGATGAGGATGAGGGTGATGATGATGATGATGATGATGATGACCATGATGAAGCTAATGAGGATGAGGGTGATGATGATGAGGAGGAGGAGGAGGATGAGGATGATGATGATGATGATGATGATGATGATGAGGATGAGGGTGATGATGATGATGATGATGATGACCATGATGATGAGGATGAGGATGAGGGTGATGATGATGATGATGAGGATGAGGGTGATGATGAAGATGATGATGAACAATGATGGTGATGATGAGGAGGATGATGACTATGATGATGATGATGAGGATGAGGGTGATGATGATGATGATGATGATGATGATGACCATGAGGATGATGATGAGGATGAGGGTGATGATAATGATGATGAGGATGAGAGTGATGATAATGAACAATGATGGTGATGATGACGAGGATGACGACTATGATGATGATGATGAGGATCATGGTGATGATGATGATGATGATGATGATGATGACCATGATGAAGCTGATGAGGATGAGGGTGATGATGATGAGGAGGAGGAGGAGGATGAGGATGAGGATGATGATGATGATGAGGATGAGGATGAGGGTGATGATGATGATGATGATGAGAGTGATGATGATGATGAGGATGAATAATGATGGTGATGATAAGGAGGAGGATGACTATGATGATGAGGATGAGGATGAGGGTGATGATGATGATGATGATGATGATGACCATGATGAAGCTGATGAGGATGAGGGTGATGATGATGAGGAGGAGGAGGAGGATGAGGATGAGGATGATGATGATGATGAGGATGAGGATGAGGGTGATGATGATGATGATGATGAGAGTGATGATGATGATGAGGATGAATAATGATGGTGATGATAAGGAGGAGGATGACTATGATGATGAGGATGAGGATGAGGGTGATGATGATGATGATGATGATGATGACCATGATGAAGCTGATGAGGATGAGGGTGATGATGATGAGGAGGAGGAGGAGGATGAGGATGAGGATGATGATGATGATGAGGATGAGGATGAGGGTGATGATGATGATGATGATGAGAGTGATGATGATGATGAGGATGAATAATGATGGTGATGATAAGGAGGAGGATGACTATGATGATGAGGATGAGGATGAGGGTGATGATGATGATGATGATGATGATGACCATGATGAAGCTGATGAGGATGAGGGTGATGATGATGATGATGATGAGGATGAGGATGAGGGTGATGATGATGATGATGATGATGATGACCATGATGATGATGATGAGGATGAGGGTGATGATGATGATGATGAGGATGAGGGTGATGATGATGATGAGGATGAGGGTGACGATGAAGATGACAATGAATAATGATGGTGATGATGAGGAGGATGATGACTATGATGATGATGATGAGGATGAGGGTGATCATGATGATGATGATTAAAAGAACACGATAACTATAACAATGTTGATTAAAGTCACCTATCGCCTATCGACGAATCATCACTAGTGGTTTGCAATGAGAGCATACGTTGATCCATCGGTACTCATTCTGGATTTTTTACATCCAAAAGAGATACCAAACAAGCATTCTTGTGACTTTATAACGTGCTTTGAGCGCTGACATAAATCAATCTTCAATCTCTCTGTTAATGCTGCAAATTTTCCCTTGAAGCTGAATAGATCAAAGGACGGGAGGAATTATTGTTTTCTTGGATGCACAGCCCATGGCTTCATTCATCGCCCTATTTTCTTGGATGCACAGCCCATGGCTTCGTTCACCGCCCTATTTTCTTGGATGCACAGCCCATGGCTTCGTTCACTGCCCTATTTTCTTGGATGCACAGCTCATGGATTTGTTCACTGTTAAAAAGAGGAATTATTTGTGTCCATCATAGTGTTGTCTAAATGGTATTATAATGGGATAAGGATTCCATTACTATTTTTTACTCTCGTACCAAATTAGTGAAGAAAAAACACATATGCGTTATAGCTTTATCATATAGCATATGTGTTATATCGCATATGCGATATGCGTTATAACGCATATGCATTATTTTAAAATTAAAATAATTAGCAGGAATAAGGTTTGGCATTAGGTTCGAAAATAGCTTCGGACTACCCAACCTATTGGCTAGGACAAATAAACCAGGGCTATTTCTTGTCTTTTAGAACTCTATCAATATGCTCAGTTTAGATGGCATGTTTTTCTATGACATCCACAATATTTTTTTATGAAAATCTACTATATTGTAGAGTACGATCTTACGATTCTGAATATGTAATTTTTTCTCTCAAAACTATGTTTTATTTATTTATAATTATTTTTCTAAATGACACACGTCAGTTTTCGAAAATACATACATCGATTGTTTGTTATATAACTTTTGATTTCCATCACCATTTCCCAATAAAACTATATGGTGCACTAGACGAGATCAAGCTCTACGATCTTATATTTATAAATCAAGGATTTCATTAATTTTTGCCCCTAAAGTGTTGCACCCGCACATAAGGTTTTAATTTCAAGCTTTTGTGACTTCAATAATTAATAATAAAAAAAATAATTCATGAAAAAATATGAATAAATAGTGTTGCACTAGGCCCATATGTTCTTTATATGTCTACAATATTTCATCCCAAATTGAAATCATTTACCTCATATATTGCTGCACCCGCACAAACATATATGTTAAGATGTGCTGAAAATTTGAAAACCCACTTTCACGGAAACTAATTTTATAATCATTTACACAAATTTTCTCTGCATAAGTGCTATATATTATGAATGCTGATTCAATTTCCTATCTTTTCTCTTTTTACTTCATCTTCAAATAAGTTAGGGAAGTACCCCTAATTGTCACCTAAAGTCAGAGTTTTCTGTTTATTCCAGTATTATGTGGCATCTAAAGTGTCTTTAAAGGAGTCCATGACTATGCATCAGCCCACATATTACATGCAACTCCTTAAAACTAATCGTGGTTTGTGGTTTGAACTTTTATCGGCACAAGCTCCTTGGTTTTGGATTGCATGGAACTCCTCAGAGTTGATCGTGGTTTGTGGTTTGAAATTTAATTTACACAAGGCCCACATTACTATTTCCATCTAGATTTATGTGGCTAGTGAACTAGGAAACCACTCCACAAGTTGTGGATCCACTTCCTATTAATTGACACAATCAAGTTGCATCTAAATTTTCTTTTTCATAACTGATCCAACTACAAGTGATTTATTTACCTTTTAATGAATCATATGATCATCCATAAATAACCAATCCAACTACAAGTGATTTAATCCAACTACAAGTGATTTATTTTCCTTTTATTTGAATAAATCATATGATCATCCACAAATATGGTGTTTTTGCCATCCTTCTCTAGAATTGGTTCATAAGAATCAAAAGAGTGATTAGAATCGTATGATCATCCATAACTAATTGATCCCGCTACCAGTGATTTAATCCAACTACAAGTGATTTATTTGCCTCTTATTTGAATGAATCAGATTGATCATCCACAAATATGGTTTTCTTGCCATCCTTTTCTAGAATTGGTTCATAAGAATCAAAAGAGTGATTAGATTGAGTCCACATTTATAGAACTTGGGGACAATATTCTGAAATGGATTTTGTCTTCAATTTGATGTCCTAGGCTAAATATCTATTCTATGAGATAAAAAGGTAAAGCGTATTTAGATTAAATTGAATCACCATATCAAAATTGTTTATTACCAGCACATTTATTCTTAGTTTGTCACAAAAAGATCTTAATTTTCTTGGAGAATGGGTACACCGGGAATTGGGCCCTCCACTAATTGACAATTTCTTCTTTACATTTTCCTGAAGAGTTTCTTTTTCTGCTTTTTAGAGATTTTGTTTCTACAAATTTCCTGATCCGATGTGGAGTTATTGATGCCAATACTAGTTGAAGAGTCAACATTTGCAACTAAATATTTCAGTAGAGGATTTTTACTGGTGGAAGAATCAAGAAAAACAGTCGCATCTTCCATTGGTACTGTAGTTTTCTCACAATGCCAATATCTGTGAAAGAATAAGTTATACAACCAAATCCTCCACTAAAGCTTCTTATCAGTTGAAGAATCAAGTATAGCCACATTTTCCACACCTTGCACTACGTGGCAGCTTCTTTTATGCTATTGAAAGAGCTTCTTTTTTTGCTTTTTGGAGATTTTGTTTTTGCTTATTGCCTGATAAGATGTGGAGTTTTTGACCTGTTAAGAGATCAAGAACTACAACCACATATTCCACTTCAGACTTCTTACTAGTTGAAGAATCTAGAAATACAACGACATCTTCCACTGGTACCTTAGTTTTATCAACTCGAATATCAGTTGAAGAATCAAGAAATACAGCCGAATCTTCCACTAGAACTTTTTTTTATCAATGCAAATACTAGTTGAAGAATCAGGATATATGATCAAATCTTCCACTGGAATCTTCTTACCATTATAAAAATCAAGAAATACAGGAATCTTGTACCTTAGTTTTATCAACGCGATTGTAAGTTGAAGAGACAGGATATACAATCAAATCTTCCATTGGTAACTCAGTTAAATATCAACGCAAGTACTAGTTGAAGAATCAACATATGCAACAAAAACTTCTACTGCTACCTTAGTTTTATCATTGTGGACACCAATATCTATTTTATATCTCTTGATAAAGTAAGCTCCAATCAACATTAACACAAAAAAAAAATGGTGAGCTATTAAGAATGTCTCGATTGTTTTAGGTGAGATGAGAACACCATCCATAGAATCTAGTTTCCCACTTCTTCCTGAGGGATTTATTTTAACAATGTATCCAATCTTTTAGTATATTGCAAAGTCCTCACATTTGTTAGAAAAATTATCATAGTTTCCAAAACCATTTTTATGCACGTATTTTACATCATGAATGACTACGTCTTGGGATCTGATTGTGCAAGCATACATTTTCCTCCATGGACTTGATCAAGAAATACAACTTTACTAACACCATATTGAAATCGATTCATGGGTTCTCCCTCAATAAAACAATATAAACCAGAACGGATCGCTCCACTAATTCTATTTTGTAAGCAACAACTGTCAGGAAATCTCATGCAATTCATATCTTGCTTTGGTTTTGAACTAGAGGTAACATAATTAATTAAGTTGGTACTGGATCCAAGGGGGCCTCCAAGTTCTCGGCTTGATCCTCTTGTAAAATGTACTACATCATTATCCCCAACAAAATCCCTATATGGCCTTCCACGATGTAACATACCCAATTACCGTAATTAGGTCCTTGGTGTAACGGACCCGGCTTCCTTGATTAAAATTTTATTGGATAAGGGGTAAAATTTTCATCTTTCCATTAATAGATCCAGTATATGAACATAATGACTTTATAACGCTTTGTCGTTGGCTAACACTTCATAATTTAATAAAGTATACATCTTTTAATATTCTAAGTTTCAAAATAAGAACTTGCCACAAATACTTATTCTCATTTCCACAACTATTATTCATAACATACGCAATCTCGAATGTATGTACAAAGGTACAAAGGTGTATAATTATTTTACTATGCATACTTTACCCTATGTTCACCCAATTATTTTATTTTGATGGTTCCTATATATGAGTATTCATGTATGTCTTTGAGACATTGCTCAAACCTTCAAGTAAACTCGATACACAGATGCATTAGGATGTTCTTTCATAACACTGGATACTATAATAATACACATGCATTATATTAGTCGCATGACGGTCCTTTGAATGAAATGAGAATTACATATTAAACATGTTCTTCAGTTAAGGTTAACACATTCCATAACAAGAATCTTATAAGGTACCCAATCTCCTAGGCACAAACTGTAGGAGAAGAGGTATGAAACTCTCAAGACAACTGTTGAGTAAACAACATGGTTAGATATCTACGTTTTTTAGGAATAAATGAAATCTATCTTTATAACAAATAAAAAATACATATCTAGATACACATAAGCTATATAATGGATATCCACCATGTTATGTTCAAAAGTTACACTAATTTTATGTTCTGCCCCCTTGGGACACATTCTTTGCAAACAAGTTAACTCATAAATGATTAGGAGAAATACAATCCTTATTTTTTTTTTCTATTACAATAATTTAAGGAAGAGCATATTAAGCATGAGTCATGCTATAATGTTTACTTAATCAAACTAATCAAGCATGAAACATAATGCAACTTTTACTTAATCAAACTACTCAAGCATGGAAAATAATGCAATGTTTACTTAATCAACTAGTCCTTAAAGTTACTTTTCTAATTTAAAAGACTCAAGCTACTGAAAGTTCGACTTTGACTTTCCTATCAACCATTGGCTCCATTTGGTGTATGCTTGTATGCCTAGAGCCACCCTCGAGCTCGGTGACCAATCCATTAGGTTGGAGAGACATAGAATCTTTTGCAAATATGTCTGACCAAGGCATAACCCTCAACTATGACTTATAACATATCTTATTATTTTAGTTATAAGTTCTGTTCCAACTAGGAAACTCTATTCTTATTAAGAGTATAAAGGTTACTATTCCAATATCTCAATTTAGAGGCCTTAACCTCGAAACACAACCTTTAATAAGCATAAGCATTATAACTTTATTATAGGAAGGGGAAAGGAATTAACTGACTTAGTGAAACAATCTACTTTTATCAAATGTATAGACATGTAGTGCGTTCCTTATAGTAAGCCACTCCTTCCACCTAAAGAAGTATCCTTATATGAGTATTAATATAATCTTTATCATAATCTTTTCATAAAACACTCACATTAATAAATATGCACATAGTCACATTTTAGTAGGCTTTTATACATTACATTAGTTTTCCAAGGAGAGATTTCGTTCTCATACTAAAAGACATTTATTAATTAAATATGGTCTTATACCAATCAACATTTAACACAATCCACTCTACAGATTCCACCAAAATTTTGGCAACGTTTTGCAGAAATCTTAAAGATATGGAACAAAATTTAACAAAACTCAATCTACGGTTTCAACACACACTTTGGCGATCTGTAGTTCCCATTCAACAAGGAAAGGGAAAATGTAGATCAACACATACCCATCCAATGGAGACATGGAATCGTGTGCAGGGTTCACAAGCTTTTAGGAATGGTTGCAGAGATTTTAACACATATCAATGCAGACATTGGGAAAAAAATATGCAGCGTCTCGAATTACATAAGAACGCAGGAAAATGGTTGCATAGTTTTAGCACATATTAATGCAGACATTGGAAACATATGCAGAGTCTAGGTTTACATAAAAACACAGTGATAAGATCAGTAAGCAGTCCACGAATCAGAATGAATTCACGACAAAAACTATATCTAGATCTATTAAAAAAATGCAGGAAATCGATCTAATACACCAGATACATTCTAAAATCAAAGACTTAAACAACACAAGCATGGGACACTTACTAATTTATGGAACTGTAGCTAATATCCACAACGCTGATGTAGACGCAGGCAAATGGTGTAAATAATTGTCACTTTCCATATCTATGCAAAGATCATACACAGACATGCACTGGCATCCACTCTCTCCCCGATCTGCGAGCATGGATAACACACAGGCGAATGGAGGAAATGAGTGTCACTTTCTAGATCTATACAAAGATCAAACGCAGGCGTCCATTGGCATCCACTCTCTCCCAGATATCCGAGCATAGATAACACACAGGCGAATGGAGGAAATGAGTGTCACTTTCCAGATCTATACAAAGATCAAACACAGGAATCCATATCTACGAGTATAGATAACACGCAGGTGAATGGAGGAAATGAGTGTCACTTTCTAGATCTATACAAAGATCAAACACAGACATCCATTGGCATCCACTCTCTCCTGGGTCTGCAAGCATAGATAACATGCAGGAAAATGGAGGAAATCCCTTCACGTGGACACATCTCCATCATGGAAAATGAATACCAAATATTAACCCCCCCTCCAAACAATGCTTGCAATTCTTAATGTTTACGAAGGAATGGAAACAAGATCCCTATAACGAGGATCACATCCCCCTCTTGTTCATGGAGAAGGGGACAAATCTATTTCTTATTTCTTAAGAAAGAGATCGCCCCTGAAAACTTTCTCCCTGTTTTCCTTCAAAAGATGAGGCTCGGATCTTCGTAAAGAGGTCGCCACTCTCATACCCCAACTGTTGATAAATCGATTAATTTAAAAGGATAATATTTTAATTGATCTCTTGTTTGTACTAAAACAATTACTTTATATATTTGTTCCTTTATACCTTTATTAAAACCCTAGAAATCTAATGACTTAATAATCTTCCTCATTGAGCGAAATGATCTCAAGAAGTAAATAAACCATAGTTTGTGTGTTTATCTAAATAAACACTTACACGAAACAACAAACAAACGTTCATACTATTGGCCATTAGATGTCATCCTAAGTTTATTTTAGGATATTATTTAATGCTAATAAGCTAATTATTAGACTTAGGAATATATATATATATATATATGTATATATATATATATAAAAGTAGTTAAAATAACTAGGTGAGTATCAACACTTCTCTTTTTTCTCATTCCCATGGCGTCATGATTACAACATGTCATCTTTTGTTGGATTCTCATGGATTCCTAACCATTGACCTCTCCCCCTAGTGGATTCGTCGCTAATCATTCTTTAGTCATGCCAAGCTTTCAGTCTCCTAACCCTATCAATTGCATCCATAACTTTTATAAAGTTAGAATTGGTACTTATAGTTTCGTTTACTTACACTTTGTTTTTCAGTTCGAGGTAGTAATGGGATGTTACATCCTTTACCCCTTAGAATTAACACCGTCTTCGGTGTTTCATGTACGTTGAAAATTTTATCTTCATTCCTTCTCTAGGTTCTCATTGGTTTCTTTCACATCCTTTGGCTTGAATAAGTGTACTCCATTCATTCCCAAGATATTGATATCGTGACTAGTCTCTTCATACACTACAACAAAACCCTGTGATTAGCGTTTCTTTTAGCTTCCTTTTTAGCATCCACTATCACTTTTATTGTATTTTTCATCATGTTTTGGACAAAGTGGATGCTTTTCCATGGGATGGTGCTTTTAATGGCGTTATTTTTGTCCATTTTTAAAAGATGGCGCTATTTTGGACGCTAATTAGCATCCCAATTAGCATCACGATTAGATTCCTAATTAGCGTCCCTTTTTAAAACTTGGTGTTATTTTGGGCTCTGATTAGCATCCCAATTAGCATCCCATATAATGCCCATAATAGCCTCCAAAAAAACATTCTGAATAGCATAGCACCATATATTAATCTAGGGTTAGTGATAGGAATTGCACCATGAATTTTGGCACGAAAGAAATCCAACATAGCACCAAGTATAGAGCGAGGAATTGCGCTTAGAAAACATCCAACATAGCATCAGGTATAGAGCCTTGTATAGCGCCTTGAATAATGCCATAAATTTTGAAAGCAATTGCACTAGGTTTGGAGCTAGGAATTGTGTTCGAAAAACGTCTGACATAACATTAGATATATCAATGTCAATGTCAAAGATCATGATTTATGTGATAGTACATTTGGATCTTTATTTATCATAGTAGCACCCAAATGATCATAATCATGGCACTTTTGGATCTTGATTAATTCTAACGAGGGGTAAATTATCTCAATGTCACCTAAATTGCTCTAATGGCATTTGAGTGTCCCCAACAACATTTGATAGACCCTAATTGCATCTCATTGGCCCTAATAACACAACAATGATGCATTACGATAATTATGATGGGGCATATGGATATGGTTTGGTAAGTTTAAGACTATATCATCAATTCTTGTGAGGTAATAGGGATCCTTTCTCATTATTATCGCAATTAAATTGATGATGACTACGATGACGACAATGATGTTGATTTATTGTATGATGATTATGCATGTGGTAGAAATTTTGGATCCTAATTGATTCTAATGGAACCTACATGTCTGTAATGACATCTAAACGACCCTATTATTATCGAAATGACAGTAACAACATATAAATGACCTTAACAATTACATGACATGAATCCTAATGGTGATGAGTGATTAAGAACATTAATGGCATATGAGTGACCATAATGACAATGATGAAGATGATTTTGTTGATGATGTACTTAATGATGACAATGATGATGATAATGAGGATGATGATCAAGATGATGTTGATGTACCATATGGAATTTATGATGGTGATGTTAATAACGCTAATGTCCACAATGATGATGCATGTCATAATACTTATGGATACGGCAGGACTTGAGATATTGGAGTTCATAACAAGCAATAGAGGTTGTGAGGTGTTTACCATAAAATATTGTTAGTCATTTGGTTTTGCAATGACTGATATGGCCATTGGGTTTAGTAGTTCCACCACCACCACTGCCCCCTACACCCCCCTTGTAGAAAGGTAGCATTGCAATACCACCTATAATTGTGCTACCAAAATGTCACCCTACAAGATTGTTTTGGACCACCCCCCCATCCATACCCTCATTTTTACCAAGAACATCTAAGGCATAAGAAGTGGATATCAATCTTAACAAAAAAACTAACTTTCTTTGTACTCTTAAGGACATTTTGGTCTCCGTTTAAAATGGAATGAAGCAATAAGCATTTCAATAATTCTTATAGTGTTACTTTGAAGAATTGGATCAATTGTTTTTACATCTTTGGCCTTATAAGTGGAAATGCTAGAGTTAAAGCTTCCCCTATTCAAACTCTATCTATTTCTAATTTTTCAAGCAAGCCATTGACCTACAGGGGGAAATGCTAGAGTTAAAGCTTCCCATGCCTATACCAGTTTTATTCTATATTTGATCTAATATCCAAATTAAGGGGGTGTATGTACTTTTATTTAATTACACCTGCCTATAAACATAGGCAATGTATGGCAATGTAAAGTCTCTTAAAATCTAGGGATTTCCAAAAATGTTAAACATTATATAGTCCCCAAACCCCATAACGTTTGTCTTGGAAAGCCTTTGCCATTTTACCAAAGGGAGGCCACCTCTATCTTTATTTCTCTTCCATATTTTTTTCGAAAACATCAATATGGATGTAAGTTAAGGAGTGCCAATATATAAGTAAAACCTCTAACACCGATGTTATCAAGGTCAATTTGCCACTTAATTAAGACAAACACCTAGTGCAACAACTAGAGGTATATTTAATAATTAACAATAACAAATTAATAGTTAATAACTAATATTTATAAATAATAATTATGATTAATTAATCAATGATTAAATAATAATTGATAATTGGATACGGATCGCCAATATATGATTCTGACTTGATGCTAGAAACATCTTTAACTTGATGCCAAAAGATTACACATGATACCAATGCAACACCAACATGACATGTTGTTTTCATTACATTGATAATAAAGTTGTAGAGTGATTCTAAATTGGAACAAATTAAGATGCCATAATTTTGTCATTTTTCATCATGAGCATTTGAAAAAAAGACGGCATGGGACAATAATTTTGATGCAAGGGCCATGTATTGAAGTAGTGCACTTATTGGCACAATTTTTTTTGTATTTTGAAAGGTTGGTGTTTTTTTTAACATCACCATTGTTGTGAATAATCCCACAAACATGACAATGGAGAGATGGAGATAGTTTACAGGGTGTCTCCCACTCCAAAATATTTGTCGATTCAGAGGTACGATTTTGGTGCTAACATCATCCATGGTTTTGGTGTCATGCTTTGTGGGCCAATTTTAGATTGGGGTTATTATCTTTTTTCTACCCCGTGCAAAACCTTGGTAGATTCCTGATTCTTAGCTAGACTATATTGATGGAGGGTGGAAATAATGCTCACTAATTGATTAGCCCAAACTTAGAATCTTGTGGTTGTTGTCTCTGTGATGCTATAAGATATATTGTTGAATTGACCATAATAGCCCATAGACGACCCTAATGGCATCTGATTGTCCCTAACAACATTTGAGTGACCCTAATCCAATTGGAATCACCGTAAAAGAATCAGGATGATCATGTTCATGATGGATTATGGAAAGGATATTGATGATGATGATTATGATCATAACAATCAGGTTGAGATGAATGCCTATGATTATGATGATATATGAAGATGCCAATGATGTTGATGTTGATGTTGATGTACTCATGCATGTTTCCAATAATCATGGTTATGATGGCGACAATATCATTGTTAATGATAATGATTCATGTGATAGATCACACAATTTTACTCAGAAATTGAAGAATGAAACAGTGAAAAAATGGCTTGCAACTGTGAATGCTTTCATTAATCAAAAGTAATTAGAGAATTAATTACAATGAAGTACAATGGATAAATATCCTCATACAATTGGAATACATGTGAGGAAATTCGAATTGGTTTGACTCTACTTGATTGAATGGTTAACTAAACTTGTCTAAATCATTATTGAAGTTCGTCAGAGTTCAAAATCATAAATCAAGTGTCTAATTCAGTGTTAACTAGTCTAACTGACTGAGGTAGGTGGGTAAATGCACCTCACCTGCCTGTAGCCATGCAAACCTAGCGCTAACTAAGTAGAAATAAGAGTAACAGACTGGAACTGGATGTAAGTGACTCCTAATTGAGCTTGACTAGTCACCAATTGAACTCAACTAATGGATGTTGGTTTCGGCACTTCCAGTGGCTCCTGATTTGCAGGGATTGATCTAGGAGGCTCCTAAACTTATGCATGCAAGTTAAATCAGTGGTAGTTGGCCTCTATTAGTGCTCCACACACTTTAGTAACTAGTGCATGTTCCCCAATTAGGCCAAGCAGACCCAATGGTGCTAGTGACTAGAAATAGACTGAAAGGACTCCCGATTTAGACATGACTCTTGATTTAGACATAAATGACCAAATTGGACAAGGGAAGATTATAATCCTAACACTCTCCCTGAATGTTAACTTGGACAATTTGTGGGCCCTGGTAACTAAGACCATAGGTCACCAAAGTAACTTCTCAATACAAGGAGTTGGGGAAAAAACCACATGGAAAAAAGCCCCCCCTCTAACTAAGCAGATAGAACCAGGATTCAAGTTTGAAAAACTTGAAAATATGTTGTTGTAATCTCTATGATGTAGTGAAGCGACATGCATGATGTTCTATGCACAGGTATCCTGGGGCCTGGCATGTAGACTTCTCCATCTTCTCCCAAAATGATGATGGAAGGAAGGAGGAATGTAACCTTTGCCTCTTTCTAGATGAAGAGATGTATGATCCACTCTATTATTCTAAAGGAAGTGTAACTGATCAGCCCTTGCCATGTAGCATCTCATAGGAAGTTGGTTGCATATCTCTGAAAGGAGGTAAGATTGCATGACATAATGCAAGGTTCTTTGTCTTCTGAGTGGCAGATGGATTTCCAGTCATCTTCCTAGATTCTTGCTTGGGAGTAGGGACTGGATCTGGATCTGAATCACCTTGGAATCTCAATCTCATAAAGTGATACAGCTGGTTCTACAATACTAGTGGAAACTACAAAAGAAGTAGATGGAATGTTTTTACCTTCCCTTGCAAGTGGTTGTTGAGAGTGCACTGGTTCTGAAAATGGCATGAAGTGTGAGAACTCATATGCCTTGGAGGCATGATTTGTAGCACCCTTCACTATGATGTTCCCAGTAGAGATATATGTGATCTCCACTAAGTTAGGACCAAATATCACTCGCTTTGGAGAGCCGATATGAGTCATCTGGTATACAGATAACATATTTGTGGCTAAGGATGGCACATAAAGCACATATTTGAAATTTCCATGTTCAAGCTTGATAGAACCCTTCCATTTGGCTTAAATTTGACTATTATTTCCCATCTAAATATGAGGACCATCAAAATACTGCAAGGAAGAGAATGAGTCTCTGGATGCAACCATATGATTGGAAGCTCCATAATCAATGAGGAAGGCATGTGATGTTGAGAAGCTAGGCTTTAGTGCATGGCATGTCTCTTCATGTTCTTCTATTTCTTCTCTATGGTCAGCCTTCCTTGCGCTAGCAGGTACAATAATGTTATGTTTCTTCAGAAGAAGATCCATCTCATCAAATGTTCTTCTCATACAGGAGCTTTCTAGATGAAAGCCCCTTCCATAGTAAGAACATAGGGTATTTCCTTTGTCATTCTTCTTGCTTCTCTTCAATCCTGAAGGCTCATTTGACTGCTCTTTCTCCATAGGAGACTCGTCCTTTTTCTTCCCTTTATCATTCGCTACCTTACATCCTCCTGTAACTATTGATTGATCTCTAGAAGATCGAATGATCCCCATTTGGATCAACTTGTCATGCTCCTGAGTGAGAGATTCAATGAAGGAGTTAAGAGTAGGCATTCTCCAATTTGGAGTAGTGAGCTTGACTGAATGGAAGGTTGATACAAATACTGATTAGTTTGCACCAAGTTTTGATAGAATGGCAAGGATGAGTTTATCACCCTCCTTCTCAAACTTGCACAACTTCAACTGGAACACTAGATGCTTGAAGTTGGTGAAGAAGTCATTTAATGTTTCGAAATTGGTTCGATTAAGATAAATCAGCTCATTCTCTAGTTGATATTAGGTCATCTTGCTTTTCAAATAAGGAATCAAGCTTATCCCAAACCTGCTTGGGAGTCTTCAATCCATTAATATGGAAGAGAATATCTCAAGAGATTGAGAGGCACAAGCATCCATATGCTTCATCAAGCCTATTCCAGTACTTTTCTTTATCAACATAATGAATTGGCTCTTCCTCTATCTCCATTGTGAGTTTGAAGAGCCTTTTGGAGTGAATCTAGATCTGTATGTCCTCCTTCCACTGGTGGTAGTTGAAAGGAGTGAGAAGCTCCATTGGAGGGGGCATTTAGAATGGATTGAAGGAGACTGAGATGCTGTAGCGAATACAGTGAAGGAGACTTAGCTGAATGTAGCAAATGTAGTGAAGGAGACCGATAAACCTGTAAATCACACAATCAAATAGACAAAGTAAGGTTGACAGCCTGCAATTTTGGAATTTCCTTCGCACCCAGCATAGTTGATCAAGCAAGCTTGATCAACAATTCCTTAACTTGGGATATTAAGTGGTAAATTATCCACTTTTGGTGCAGTGCTAGAAGGAGCAATTTTGCTCAATAACCTTTGATCCAAGTATGAATATGTACTAGGATAAGTGCCTTGTCCTGCCGAGGCTTTGATACCATATTAAATTAAGCACATAGATATGTGGACCAACACACAACTCACAAGATAGATCACACAATTTTACTCAGAAATTGAAGAATGAAACAGTGCAAAAATGGCTTGCAAGTGTGAATGCTTTCATTAATCAAAAGTAATTAGATAATTAATTATAATGAAGTACAATGGCTAAATAGTCTCATGCAATTTGAATCCATGTGAGGAAATTCGAATTGGTTTGACTCTACTTGATTGAATAGTTAACTGACCTTGTCTAAATCATTATCGAAGTTCATCGGAGTTCAAAATCACAACTCAAGTGTCTAATTTAGTGTTAACTAGTCTAACTGATTGAGGTAGGTGATTAAATGCACCTCACCTACATGAAGCCATGCAAACCTATAGCTAACTGCATATAACTGAGTGTAACAAACTAGAACTGAATGTAACTGACTCCTAACTGATCTTGACTAGTCACCACCTAAACTCAACTAATGGAGGTTGGTGTCGGCACTCCTAGTGGCTCCTAATTTGTAGGGATTGATCTAGGAGGTTCCTAATTTGATGCATGCAAATGCAATCAGTGGAAGTTGGCCTCAATTAGGGCTCCCCACACTTTAGTAACTGGTGCATGTGCCCTAATTAGGACAAGTGGACCCAATGGTGCTAGTGACTAAAAACAGACTGAAAGGACTCCCGATTTAGTCATGAATCCTGATTTAGACATAAATGACCAAATTGGATAAGGGAGGATTATAATCCTAACACTTGATTTATCATAGTAGCACCTAAATGATCGTAATCATGGCACTTTTGGATCTTGATTAATTCTAATGAGGGGTAAATTACCTTATTTTCACCTAAATTGCTCTAGTGGTATTTGAGTGTCCCCAACAACAATTGATAGACCCTAATGGAATCTGATTGGCCCTAACAACATGGCGATGATGAATTACAATTATTATGATGGAGCATATGGATATGATTTGATAAGTATAAGACTATCTCATCCATTCTTGTGAGCTAGTAGGGTCCCCTATTATTATCACAATTATATTGATGATGACGATGATGTACTTGATGACGTTAATGATGACTATGACAATGATAATGATGTTGATTTATTGTATGATGATGATGAAAATGTCAATGTCAACGGTGATTATGCATGTGGTAACACTTCTAGATCCTAATTGATTCTAATGGAACCTAAAATTCTGTAATTACATCTGAATAAGTACCCTATTATCATCGAAATGATTGTAACGACATATAAATGACCTTAACAATTACATGACATGAATCCTAATGGCGATGAGTGATTAAGAACACAAATGGAATATGAGTGACCATAATGACAATGATGATGATGACACCAAGGATGATGATGAAAATGATGTTGATGTAGCATATGACATTGATGATGATGATGATGAAAACAACGTCAATGTCCATGATGATGATGCATTTGATAATAATTTTGGATACCGATTGATCCTAATGACACTTAAATTTTCGCAACGACATATGAGCGACATACTAATATCACCTAAATGAGTCTAATGAAATCTAGTTGACGTTGACAACATTTGAGTGACCTCAATGACATTTGAGTGACTGTAACAACATGATATCGTGTTGCATTTTTTTATGTTATTATTTCTACACCATCCTACTAAAGTTGTATTATAATGGTCTTTGTCTTCACCTTCTTCTTACTCCAAATCATATGATTGCTTTGCACCATCTTAATTCTCATCTAGATCTTGATTTTGGCACTGTAATCCAACATGGACATTGAGTGAGGTCTAAAATATTAAGAGAAGAGAGCAGGGTAACTCAATCTCAAACAAAGACACAAGATGTAAATTTTTAGAATGAATGCAAATGGGGTTCAAATCACCTCCAAGAATGAGTATTATATCACAGTGATATGAAATACATTCCTAAGCAACTCGGTCCTCAATAATCTCTGGTTTAAACAAACAATTTGCTACAAGGGTTTTTTCCTCATACTTTATGTGGTCTACGATTAGAGACTACTTCCTTAGTAGCTAAGATTAATATAAAAACTCTTCAGAATAGTATGATACAAACTAGGGTTTCTAAATGATCAGGTCCTTATGCTTATAGATTTCAACTTTGAAACTACTCTCCAAATCTCAAAACATATACACTATGAATCAACTTTAAAAATACATTTAAAACTTAGTATTAATACTTAACTCACACCAAAATGGATACCAGTTGGCCCTAGGTTGCACCAATAGGTACAATGCGGACCCAAATTTAAATATGTAGGTCGACCCTATAATTTTGTATTTTTTATTCCTTTATTGCTACATTGGAAGATTGTCTTCAAAATGGTCTCTGTAGCATTTTTTTTAAATTTTCACTATGTTCTCTTTACTATTTATCATGTTGATTGAGAGTATTTATACTTATTAGCTTTCTGACAGGTGCATGCATGTTTTGTTGCATATTTCTAGTTGGGAGTGTATGGTTATGGTGGATTTTGTGGTTATGGCACTTATTAACAACATGTAAGATACTAGAGCATGTGTTCCCGCTATGTAACCAATTCAATAACAATGCTAATTTTGCTAGTTATGTTCCCAGATGATGTAGGAGCATCGAACTCACTTCACATTATAATGAGCTATCTCGAAGGTTAAAACTATTGTGAGAACACAAAAGGTCCTCGTGTGAATGTAGACTAGCCTCTAGAAGGAACACTTAGTTAAACACATAACTTATAAAAAATAACAAGTAATTACCAGTATCTATCCATATTAAACCTGGATTTACCAAGCACCAAGAGGGATAGGTGTAATTTTGCTTTATCTTACTTTTTTTACATGTTTACAAATTTTACACCTTAAGAATTTTGATCTGTTTGGTGTTTGGTAGATCAAGTTTTAACATGGATTTTTTAATTACTTATTTGGTTTAAAAAAAAAATTACTTTTTCAACTTTTGTAATGTAACATAGCGTTACTCTTTGCTTTACGTTACAATATCTTCTCCATATTGGACTATAGAACACCTCACTACTTTTCCTTGAAAAAAATTTAATGTTGGATTATAATAAAAATATTTTTAACCTAAATGTATTGAAATTGGATCTTTATTTGTGCTTAATAAATTTTTTATTTAAAATAGATTTATATTAATATAGTTAAAAAAATATGTAAAAAAATAAATTAAATAAATAAAACTCTAAACTATTTAAATAATAATTTAAAATAGATTTATATTAATATAGTTAAAAAAATATGTAAAAACCTTAAACTAAATAAGTAAAACCATAAACTATTTGAGTAATATTTCTTGAAAAGAAAAATGACCAACCGCTTTAATTTCACAACTTCACAACTTGTAAGCATAAAGAAAAAACACTAATGTGAAGCATACCTATGTTTCCTTTCATGCTAATAATTTTCTTGTAGATCTTTCCAAAACCACACCGCTCAATTTATTTATGGATCCCTCCCAAGCCACACAATAATTGCTTTTATTTTTAACATATTTTTAAAAAATATTTTGAGACGCATAGGGTTTTGGATAGGGTTTCAATTCTCAACCATGAGAGCCATGGAGGAAGAGGCTTCCACGAGACCTCCCTGGCTAGGGTTTAGATCGATCGCCATAACCATTGCTCATAAACTTGAAAGTGGAGCAGAAGAGAAGCACACTCAATTTGCCTTTTGGGAAGCTATTTTTTAGAACCTGCATTTTGAGCTTCTTTTAAAGGGTGCATTTTTAGGTTTCTCTCAAGGTGTCGGCCTATTAAAGCTTGTCCAATTTATTCAACAAAGCAAATACACCCCACAAGCAAGACGACCCTCTACCATGCTTGTTGGAGTCGATCAGACTCTATTTATAGGGATATTATTGAATACGGGAAAGTGGTGCTCCAGGTAACATTATTTTTTTGGAATTTGAATTAAGAAAGACTCCGAGGGAATTTCTTTTTCATTATCTTTTGTGGAAAATTTATAAGTTATGAGTGGTTGATGTTAGGTTTATTTTTTTATATTAATCTAAATTTTATTTCAAACTCAAATTCCACAGTGCCTAATGGTTTATGCATAGAGTTAGTAGGAGATTTATGCATAATGGCTTATGCATAGAGTTGGTAGGAAATTTATGGACAAAGTCTTTTTTACATAACTGAAAATTATGACACTACCTATCATGTATATTATATTACATATATATTATATTACTTTTGCATTTTGAATTTGAGTAAACACAGTAATAGCTTACTGCCCTAACCACCTGAACTTGAGTAAAGTAGGCACGGTAATAATTTACTGCCCCAACCACCAACCTTATTTATAGGGTTTGGGATAATGAAAATGTTGTGTTTATACCTCTAATATTGTGTATATACATCTCTGGTAATGCATTTGAAGTTTAACGAATCCATGAATGGACACCCTGATTTTGTGTATACCCTATATTGTCAAATCATGGATGAGAGATCGCAGTAAGGGAATAAAAGAGTCCCTGTGGCCAACGAAATAGAGCCAGTAGGTCAAGCCCTAATCAGAATTAGGAATATTGGTTAGAGAGAGTTGTAAAATTTATGTGAGTGAAGAGAGGTAGAACGATATCAGCTTGAAGTTTCTTGAAGGAATACAGTCTCTCCCTGAATATGATTCATATGAATGTAATTGATTGTGATGGATTGAATTTAAGTTTTGGCTTCACTTTTTAAGAATCAAAATCGTCAAGTAAGGGTACAGGGTTAGGGATAATGAAATTGTTGTGGTTATATCTCTAATATTGTGTATATACCTCTCTGTTAATGCATTTTAACGTTTAATGAATCCTTGAATGGACACACTAATTCTGTCTATACACTGTATTGTCAAATCGTGGATGAGAGATCGCAATAAGGGAATAAAAGAGTCCCTTTTGGAAATGAAATAGAGCCAGTAAGTTGAGCCCTAATCAGAATTGGGAATATTGGTTACAGAGAAGAGTAAACTTTGTGTGAGTGAAGAGAATTAGAATGATCTCAGCTTGAAGTTTCAAGAAGGAATGCAGTCTCTTGAATATGATTCATATGAATGTAATTGATTGTGATTGATTGCGATGGATTGAATTTAAGTTTTGGCTTCACTGTTTAAGAATCGAAATTGCCAAGTAAGGGTTGAGGATCGATTCTTCTATTATTTGGGTTTTCTTTCAGATCTAGTATTGCTTGTTTTCCTATCATTTTCATACAAGACGAGATAGCATGGAGGTCAATGATTTGAATTTTTTGCAATTAGATAGATGAAATATGAAATATGGATCAACAAAGCCATATTTAAATATTGTAGATTGTTATATTTCACACAAGTGGGTGTAGCATTGATATGAGTAAAAAGGTTGCCTTGGGAATAAGTTGAGATAAAGGAAAATTGTGAAAAAGTGTGTGGGAACACGCTCTTGAATCGTGGATTTATAGCACGTGAAAAGGAAACTGGTTATTGTTGTGCGTATGCTAGAAATCAATATGGCATTCCTTTAACATTAAGGTTGTATCCCTGCTAGTGGTTTATGTTGAAATATTGTAACTTCGAAGAATATTCTATATGTATCTTTTTTTTGTGGTCCTCGATGGTCCTACCGGGAGAACCACTTGTATTACTTTGTACCCTGATGCTTCTAATCAAAATAACTAATAATATTCATAAGGTAGTCCTCTCTAATTATAAAGGTGGGTCATTATCACCCCAGTGTGGTTACTTGAGCCTACATGTGTAACTCGAGCCTACATGATTTAACTCGAGCCTACATGTCGGATGAGTTAATTAAAGTGAACAGATGAATATAAATAGAGGTGTAGCACTCCTCATTTGGAACACACACACTCTCACTTGTGTAGGGCACTAGTGGAGAAGAGAGAGAAGTAGCTGGAGAAGGAGGAGGATCAGGCTTTGATCTCCTTGTTGGTTTTATCTTTTGGGGCATCTATATTGAGGAATCTTTTGCTTTCCCCTTTAGGGTTTTCCCAGGATAAATATTTGTGTTTTTTTGTATGGTTTTGCTTTTCTATCTTTCAGTGATCCTATTTATATGCTTTTTTTATGAAATCAAAATGAAATACTAATGGTCTAGCTTAGCATATGAAAACTCAACATGGAGTTAGAGCCACCTTGAAAGAATACATTGTGCAACTACATAATATAGGGCTTCTTAATTTTTGGTTCTCTCTCCAAAATCGATCAGAAAAGAAGGCTAGGATGACTCTCCATTGAAGGGCACATCTTTCTGTCGAAGTAGAATTCGATTCCGAGCATTTTCAGTTTTCGGTGTGGGAAATTAGGGATTCTTGCAGAAGAAGAATTTTTTAGTGAGCCCAGAATAGGATTTCTCTCCTCATCAAAATCGAAGTTTAGACACCTGGATCAATAATTTTGGTTGGGTGAAACTCCGGTAAAGTCAAACCCTAGTTTGACCTCGAGCTAGAAAAACCCTCAATACTAAAACTGCTAAGTTTTGGTACATTCGCTATATCCTAATATTGGAAACATTTCAGGAGCTGAAAATTGCATACGCCAAAGATTAAATCTTGATTTACATTTTGTCCAAAATTTAGCCTCCGATTCACTATATTCTGGGAGATATGATCCCTCCAAGTTAGGGTTCCAGCCTCTTCCAGAATTCATCCCTAAACAGGACACCTGGGGAGAATTGCTATAGCTTGGGATACAGAGGTCCAAATGGAATTACTGAAGTTTTTAAAGAAATATAATGGACTATACTTTATGTGGTCCTAAGTTTAGAACCAGAAGATGAAACAGTGACACATGTCAAGCCATACAACTTTGTTGTTCTGAACAATCCTGTAACAGGTCACCTTGGGAAAAGGATCATAAATACAAATTGGTGAAACCAATTATAATGAAACATGTGGTTTTGGATCAGGGACATACGAGGTTACCTATGTACAGAATTTCAGACACAGAGGAGTAGTAATTTCAGATATATCATAGAAACAGTGAAAGGCATTTTTGTAGAAGAAATTGGAAACCTAGGGCTTCCTGTTCCAGGAGCTTCCCTCCACTGTTTTCAGAAAAGGATTATATTGGACAGATCCATTTGAAGAGATCTATATTTCTATCCAATCAGATCTGAAATATTCCAAGTTTTTAAAATTAGGTTTTCTCTGACAAACCCTAGATCAGCCATCTCCGGAAGCAGGACAGACACCTCAAATCAGTAAGACCTAATCTTTTGCTATTTACATTTGAGGTTATCATTTCAAAGTGATCTATCACATCAGCTTGATGATAATCTTGGTGAAGTTTAAAACTTCCAAGCATGGAATTATTTGATCTCTCTGAAGAAAATGAATTGGACACCTTCATGAGTAGAGAGGTTCCAGTTCCAGAAGGAGATTGTTAAATTTGAGCATATAGATCTGTAGACAAACACACAACTCACAAAGAAGATCTCACAATTTACTCAGCCATTGAAGAATGAAACAGTGCAAAAGGCTTGCAGCTGTGAATGCTTTCATTAATAAAAAAAGTAATCCAGATAATAATTACAATGATGTAAAATGGCTTTAATAGCCACAAGCAATTCGAATCCACATGAGGAAGTTCGAATCGATGACTCTACTTGACTGTAGGTAACCAAGACTTGTCTAAATCACAATTGGAGTTCTAAAACACAACCAACTGTTACATTTAGTATTAAATAATGGTTAACTGACTGTGGTAGGTGACAAAAGCACCCCACATGTGTGCAATTAATTAAACCATTATTTAACTGAATGTAACTGACTCCTAACTTGGCTTAACTAGTCG
>LPNX011206248.1:309771-364188 GCA_001517045.1 Pseudotsuga menziesii | reverse complement strand
TCCAAATCTAGCATAAAGCAGGCTTACCCAAAATAGGCAAATCCCCCATAGGTGTAAAAAGTTGATCCCAAATCTATCAAGGAACCCACGAATTAGCAAGGGCACATGGGCAAGCTAAAGAGTGGTCAAATGGCATCTCATACATGCTTTTTCATGGAGGAAAGAGTGGAGGATGAAAGGGGAATAAAACAGGTTCACCTCACCTAGTCTAGCTTTCCTTATGTGCTTTAAAAACTGGAAAAGCAGTCAACAAAGCAGAAAAAGCAGAAGAGCGCCTAGGAGGCCAGGAATAAAGAATATTTGATTCCCAGGACTTTCCAAAGTGCTCCATGAGTCAATAATGGCAAGTTTGACCTCTATGGATAAGCAATTGACAATTTGCACATGGTGGGACTCATGGACTAGGCAAATAAGACAAAATAAATGAAATAATGTCTAAGTGGGTAAATACTATGGGTTGATTATTCTAACAAATAGACTATGACATGACATACTCTATTGACCAGTATATATCAACCATAGAACCACCTGTACGGAATGAAGAGGGAAGATGCTACTCCACTTTAGGGGGAGTGACTACAGAAGATATCTGAGTTCAACATGGTACGACATGATGGATAGCTTCGTGATTGATCGAGACTTTACCAAGAGTAAAGTGGGTTCCAACCTTCAAGGTTGAATGCAAATGTCACATGCCCCAATTTTGCAAAATAATATTATCTTATTTTGATTTTATTCCAAGACATTATGTTAAATTTAATGCTAAGTTGTAAATGATGACTCAGCAGAGTCAAAGATATTGAATGTAATTCTGAACATTTTAATTTTAAATAAATAAAAGTGGAGACAACATCTTGGGAGAGTTGTTAAAAAGAGTGTTACTGGTCAAGTTGGTGGAGGAGACTAGGTGGAGAGAAAATAAACAAGTGGAAGCATCCTCAAACACTTCCAATGTTGCAGGTGGCAACCTCCCAACATTTGGGGTCATGATCCCCCAAGAAAGTGGGATTAGAGCAGGTGGCTCAATTAATGACAACTAACCCAAAAAGACCTAGGCAATCTTAATAAAAAATCCCATTAAAGAGAGCTGAGGCTGCTCATTCCAGGAGGAGAATCATTCAGGTGAATGTACTTCAAGGAATTCATTGGGAAGGGAATTGGTGGAAGGTGTTTGAGGGGTAAACTGCAGGAAGTGATCTAGTACTGCTTTCCAGCTGAAAGATCTTGCTGCAGAGTGCAGAGTTGGTACTGAGTCATTGGACCAGTATTTTGTTGTTTGCTTCACCTAGTCCCAGCCAAAGAGACCAGGAACAAGCTCGGGGGTCCTGAGAATTCGTTGTTTGAGCGCTCTCCAGGAGTTGGTAGGGAGGAATGGCCTCCCAATGTTGTTGTCATCCAGCTTTAAACAGGTTCTACAGTCTTTAATTATTGTGTTTAAAGTTTATATATGAGAATGAATGAATAATGAATGATTCATATGTTATGTAGTGAACTGTTAAAGCTTGACATCTTTTAGTTGTTTGAATGCTGAATCTATATTTTGATGAAAAATATTCCTACCTTCGTTTTTCCCCGTCTGGGATAAACCATACCGTACTCTAGCACAGGTAGTGTGTTTAAAATAGATGAAGATATGATAGGAATCTGTAATGAATAGAGTTATTTATGTTTTTCAGAGTATTGAAATCTTTTCTTTCTGTAGATAGTTGCTTCCAGAAAAGAATATTATTTTGCCTAGTAGGGTTATTGTCAAAACTAGACTGTGTATTAAGAATGCTAGAAAAAGAAATTGTCATATTAATTTACTGATAGCAATGTGTTCAAATAGGCAAGTTATCCTTCTATACAGTACTTTATTTTACAAACTATACATCTAACCTGAAATAGAAGAAATAGAAATGTCACAATTATAATGCTTATTTATTTATGTTAAGTAAGGGTTTAAATATGGTTATGTTTGTTTATATATTTTCCTGATTTTAACAACTAATTTAACCTGCAACTATTTTGGAACCCTAAGTAAGGATTAGTAACCTATACTTAAAGTATTATTAACAAGGAATTGTTCTTAAACTCTTACAGACAAATTATATGTAAAGGAGTATTAACATGTATGAAAATTCTTATTTCTTTCACCAGGCTTACAGAAATAATCGTATCGAATAAACTAAACTAATATAGACTGTTATCAGTCTTTATTAATAGTATATATATATGCAAATATAAACTTAAGAGAATATAGTGTTCACAGATAATATTATTATTAACACAAATAATATTATTATTAATATAAACAATATTATTATTAACATAAATAATAACATTTATAAATCAAAGGAAATTCTTTTACAAACTAGAGGAAATTTTAAAAGAAGAACAGAGATTATTTCCATAAACCCTAACCTGGAATTCCTCAAGCCTTTAAAATAATTTAAAACTTTTTGACAGTAATCGAACTTAACGAAATAACAGTACATAAATCATATTTTTTTAAAAGTTAAATAGGGTAAAAACCCTAGCTCATATTTATGAGCAAAAATCTACCTGTATTCTTTATATACATTAGTAACTTAGGATAAACCATAATATTAGTTCTTTTTAACCATTAAAAGAACCTACTAAATTCATTACACAGAAATGAAATACAATAATGAACAACATATACAAAATGTATACTTATAAAAGAAACTGTTTCTTTTTATTTATACAAATAGGGTGTACCTGTGGAAGCGAAAGACAGCGTTGAAAACCCTTATATATATTATAATTACAAATATCAATACATTGAAGTCATAAACTAAATTTATTTAATTATGTAACCATTAAGTGACCAGGTTATTATAAATTACTTACAGTCCTTTGAGGACAAACAAATAGACAGTGTAATTATTATAAACTAGAATTTCCACAATACTATGTAATACTAGTTAAAAGTTGATTAAATAAGTGTTAAAATTTGTTAAAAATTAAGTATAATAATTTACTTTAAAATGATGGTTTCCATAGGATAAACCCTATCTCATAACTCTGAACAAAAACGAGTGAGATTTATAATTAAACTATGACTGTATGTATCAGTCGTAAAAATATTAACAATAATGTTTACAGAGTACTTTAAATAGAGCTCAAAACTTCACCTATAGTGGAGAAGGGTAAAAACCCTGATTACGCAAAGCTTAAGATTAAACATTTGATAAATCGAAACAAGCTTGAAGACAGAACTGTCTTTACAAGAGAACTATTAATTATAAATAAGCCATAAATTTAAACATCAAAACTAATTACATTTCTCAGTTAAAACCGAGTCTACCCATAGACTAGCGAGGGTTTGAAACTAGGTAAATCAACAAACAACTTGTAAAAAAAAAACCACATAAATTATGGCAAACCGATGAAGGATTCCCCAAACCCTGGGTGATTCGAAATGACCACCCTGATACAAGTAGGGTTAAACCCAACACATGAACCTTAGGGCTTACCCGCATTAAGCCACAAGCCATAGCATTTGAAGGCAGTCTGCATACTTCCTCAAATGTGGATGTATATGGCCATGAGCCCCTGCAAGAGGTTTAAAATACAAAATTCAGAAGTAAAACAAATCACGAATTGTTTATGCTATTGTAATGGCATATACACCTACTGCAAATTAAATGAACACTAAAAACAATATTTACCTGTCATTTGAAGCAACGAACAGTCTCATAAACGTTCTATCACCAATAGGATTTACAAATTATAGACCCAACAGTATGTAAAGACTGAACCTCATGCAACAGCGAGCCACGAGGACAATGAAAGGAAGCTGGAGCAGACAGCGAGCCACGAGGACGACGAAAGAAATATTACACAGACATCAAGCCAAGGGCAATGATAATCTCTACAAAGCTTGAAGATTGAGAACCCATAGCCATTGGGAATGGATTTTAAACCAAACATTGGATACAATGGCAACACTAACCCAATACTCGAGACAACTGGAGCAGAAGAGGACCGACAACCGCCATGGAAGCCAAGCAGAGCAGCCTCGAGGGTCAGCGCGAACTGCGGAGGAGAAATGAAAAGGGTTATGGTTACGGTGGTTCTTATATATTCCACGCTTGGTCAGGAGAATACCACGTGGTCACATAAATCAAACCATGTAGTGTATCATTCCCTATAGTGCCTCCATAAAATGTTATCCAATTATTAAATCATTGAATCACGATGCATATACTATATCATCAACCAAATTATTGCTTATAAATTGATACATCGGTCATCATATGATATACTAGGTCATGTTTAGAACATCAAAGTTGTGAATTATGTTGACCTAGAAAGGAGTGTCACCTTTAAACTTTGGTTAATGCCGAAATCGTTCATGCATAGAACTCACTCTATTCAATAACCATATGAATTATATATTGTAACATCACTAATATATTATGGATGTTAGTAATCCCTTTCTTTAAAAATTGACCTTGCTATGGATAGAAGTCTTTATCATATAGAAGAGCTCAAGCTAACCACTGAACACCTATATCTCTCTTATGTAGAAAAATTATAGTTTTTACATGATTAATCTCTTGTAATAACGACTTTTCAAGTGGCAACATTTATAAGAGGCATAACGTAGTTTATGTAGAATCATAAACTCATTTTAAAACATGTTTATGACTTTGAAATAATTATAGGATGAATGTCTATTAAACAAAATAAATTATGCTTGTTTATAATTCACATAAGAACTAATAAATCAAATGGTAGCAGAACTATGAAGTTGACAAAATGTATTGTAAGAACACTCTTATGAAATTCTTTTACATAGTTCAGAGCGATGAAACTTTGATGGATGTTGGTTGTAACTCAACTTGATATTTACTAATGATTCACCATGTCTATTGGATATTAACATGGTTATAAAGTTATACAAAACAACTAGAAAGTCGACCGGTTTCAAAAGTATCAATCTCATAAAGACTGTTTGTAAACAGAAATTTTAAAACAAGAGAAGTATCATATAAATTTAGGAAATTGAATAGGAATGATCCTACTTGAGTATAGAATTTTTAGAAACACATGGTTCGACATGAAGTTAAAGTATAGGCAAACGATTATTTAATGTGAGAAGGCTTTATGTTTTTTTTTATTTGTACAAATCGAACTTTTAATGACAAGAAGGTTTAAGGCTGTAAATTTCCTCGCAGAAGCGAAATGTGGAACAGTTGTTACATAGATAAGATAATATATTATTGTGTACATATTGACAAAACAATCATTATAACATTGCAATTTATATAGACTAAAGTAGAAGTTACTCCACGACTGAAATTATAATTTTAGAGCCACAAACATATCTTACTGTCGCTGCGTACTTCTGAACTTTATTACAAGAAAAACTGAAGGAAGCCAAATGGTTTTACCTCACGGAAGCTGTTTAGAATTTAGTAGCTTAATTACTAAGCTTTATAATTGTAAATAAAATACTGCTGGATACTTTAAGAATTTTTAAAATGTACTCGTTCGATCATACCTGTAAACCTGTAAGAACCAGTAATCTTCTGCGTTAGCACAATTGCTAAGTAAGCCCCGGATTCAAATTTAGATTCCACCTACTTGACATGAAGAGACTCATCAGTAAAATGAAATAAAACAATACGCAAGTAAACTTTATTCTTGTTACAAAAATGAACTGTTGAGTTAACATAATGGAGATTTAGTAAAACTGATTACTTGACTGTTTCTTTTATTGCTAACCTTTAGCTATTAGTAAACCGCAGGTTTTAGCATTTGTTGTTATCTCAAAATTTTAAATTTTTGCGTAAATTTGGGGTTTTGATAGAAGAATACTAGGATACGTTGATGACCTAACAAGACGAACTCATGGAAGATGTTGTGATGAAAGAATACTAGAATGATGTTTGGGATATAGTACTCAAACCAGAAAACAAGAATGTGGTATCTTCCAAATGGATTTGCAAGATAAATTATGTTGTTGATAGAAGTAAGGAAATACTTGTGGCTAGAGGTTTCTATCAGAAAGAGGGAATTAATTCTGAAGAGACACTTAATCCAGAAAAAAATGTACACTTCCTTCAGAACTATCATGGTAGTTTCTTCCATGATGAAGTAAAGACAAGCCTTCCTTAATGGTATGATTGAGAAAGAGTTTTACATCGAATAGTCACGAGGATTTGAAGTTGAAGACAGATGGAATCATGTATGCAGGTTGAAGAAGGCCCTCTATGGCTTGAAGCAAGCTCCCAGAGCTTGGTATCGAAGAATAGATAGTTTCCTATCGAGCATGGGCTTTACCAAGAGTAAAGCTGATCCTAACCTTTATCTCAAGGTTGTAGAAGATGAACCTGTCATCATGTTATTATATGTGGATGACTTATTCTTGACAAGGAATGAGAAATAGATCATGGAAAGCAAGAGTAAACTAGAAGAAGAATTTGAGATGAAAGACCTTGGGTTAATGCATTATTTCCTAGGTCTGGAAGTATGGAAAAGTTTAGAAGGAATATTTCTCAACCAGGGAAAGTATGCAGTAGAGATATTGAGGAGATTCGATATGTTGGAATGCAAAGCCATGGCCACACCCATGGACTCCAACCTGAAGCTGTTAGCTGATGACTCATTAGAGTTAGTGGATGTAACTCATTATAGACAGATCATTGGGTCATTGATGTACTTAACAAATACCAAACCAGACATTTGTTTTGCTGTGAACACCTTAAGTCAATATCTTGTTCAACCAAGACGGGTTCACCTAGTAGCTGCAAAACATGTGATGAGATATCTGAAAGGGACTATAGACTTTGGTCTATATTATGATGGTAGCCATGAGTATAGATTGTATTGCTACACAGATGCAGATTGAGTTGGAAGTATCTCAGACAGGAAAAGCACATCAGGCAGATGCTTTTGTTTGGGGTCTGCTATGAGTTCATGATTTAGCAGGAAACAGTATAGTGTTTCTCTTAGCACAGCTGAAGCAGAATACATAGCAGATTTCTCTTCTAATTTGTGAAGCCATATGGCTTCGGAAGCTAATATCAGGTCTCTTTGACCTGAAGATGGATACTATAATGATTCTGTGTGATAACCAGAGTTGTGATGACAGAGAACCCAGTGTTCCATCGTAACACATAGAAATCCGGTATTTCTACATACGAGATAAGATGCGGATGATGATGTTTCAGTGTTCCCATACTAAATATATAGATGATGTTTCAGTATTTACCTACTGTAGATGCAGATGATGGTGATTCCATATTTCTATACTGAATATAGAGATGATGATGCTTTCAGTATTTCTATACTGAAGATATAGATGACGATGCTTTCAGTATTCACATATTGGAGATACAGATGGTGATAGTTCAATATTCACATACTAAAGATGTAGATGATGATGGTTTAGATGATGATGTGTTGACGAAGCCTCTGTCTCAGGTAAAGTTTGAACACTTTCGAGACAAGCTTGGTGTTCTTCGGAAAGACCTTCCTCGAAAGGGGGAGTAGTGATGTTGCAATGGGATTGTATCATCCTTAGGCACTTGCCCTAAAGTGATCCAGAGACCTCGGTCCTCAAGAATGAAGAGGGATTGTATAATCCTAGGAAATATGTCCAGAAGTGATCCGATGACCTCGGTCATTGAGAATGCGATGGGATTGTATCATCCTTGAACTTCGGTTCAGAACGGATCTGGTGAACTTCGGTCATCGAGAATGTGGCAGGATTGTATCATCCTTGAACTTTGGTTCAGAACGGATCCGATGAACTTCAGTCATCGAGAATGTGGAAGGATTGTATCATCCTTGAAATTCAGTTTAGAATGGATCCGATGAACTTCGGTCATCGAGAAGGTGGCAGGATTGTATCATCCTTGAACTTTGGTTTAGAATGGATTCAATGAACTTCGGTCATCGAGAAGGTGGCAGGATTGTATCATCCTTGAACTTCGGTTTAAAATGGATTTAGTGAACTTTGGTCATCGAGAAGGTGGAAGTATTGTATCATCCTTGAACTTCGGTTCAGAACGGATCCAGTGAACTTCGGTCATCGAGAAGGTGGAAAGATTTTATCATCCTTGGACTTCGGTTCAGAACGGATTCGGTGAACTTGAGTCATCGAGAAGGTGGTAGGATTGCATCATCCCTGGACTTTAAGTCCAAAATATATCCAAAGACTTCTTTGTCTTTGTACTGTGATTTGCAGGTTGTTGCTGCCGATGATGATGTTTCTGATTGAAAGATCAGAGTGTGATGATGATGATATTTTGATGATGATGTTTTGATGATGATTTGATGATGATGTTTTTGTTGATGATGTTTCTGATCGAAAGATCATAGTATTTTTATGATGATTTTTTGATGATGATGTTTCTGATCGAAAGATCAGATTGGTTTGATGATGATGTTTTTTTGATCAAAAGGTAAAAGTGCTGAAGATGTTGTCGCTGATTGAAAGGTCAAAGTGCTGAAGTTATTGCTAATCAAAAGGTCAAAGTGCTGAAGATGTTGTTGCTGATCGAAAGGTCAAAGTGCTGAAGATGTTGCTGATCGAAGCAATCAAAGTTGTTGTTGATCGAAGCAGTCAAAGTATTGATAATGCTGAATACTGAAGATTGAAGATGAATACTACATGATGTTGAAAAGCTTCCAATGATTTATAGATGTGTTACCCTGATGATGTTGATGATGTCCTCTATTTCTCTCGTAGCATTGTTGTTGTTGATGTTGTTGTAGAATACCCTTCTTGTTAAGGGGGAGTGTTAAAATATTGTAACTTCGAAGAATATTCTATATGTATCTTTTTTTTGTGGTCCCCGATGGTCCTACCAGGAAAACCACTTGTATTACTTTGTACCCCATGCTTCTAATCGGAAGAACTAATAAGATTCATGAGGTAGTCCCCTCTAATTGTAAAGGTGGGTCATTAGCACCTCGGTGTGGTTACTTGATCCTACATGTGTAACTCGAGCCTACATGATTTAACTCAAGCCTACATGTCAGATGAGTTAATTAAAGTGAACGGATGAATATAAATAGAGGTGTAGCGCTCCTCATTTGGAACACACACACTCTCACTTGTGTAGTGCACTAGTGGAGAAGAGAGAGAAGTAGCTGGAGAAGGAGGAGGATCAGGATTTGATCTCCTTGTTGGTTTTATCTTTTGGGGCATCTATATTGAGGAAGCTTTTACTGGGTTTTTTCCCTTTAGGGTTTTCCCAAGATAAATATTTGTGTTCTTTTTGTATGGTTGTGCTTGTCTATATTACAGTGATCTTGTTTATATGCTTTTGTTATGAAATTGAAATGAAATACTAATGATCTATCTTAGCATATGAAAACTCATCAGTTTCCCTATATATTTAGTTTCATGAACTATGGGTCTGGAAAAAACATCGAGATTTGTTTTTTTCAGGTTTAACAACAAGAATGGAGGGATACCCTGTATTGTTGATGAGAACTTAGTCTTATGGTGAAGATCATACCTGTAGACTGAACATTGAAAATTCAGATTTACTCCAGTGGTTGATTGACTGCACTAAGTATCGGCGCATTGTAAGATTGGTTGTAGAAATGGTAGTAACCAAAGATATTTTGGTAACCATTACATGAAATAAACTTCTTGTAAATTCCAAGACTTATATAGTTGGCATAATAACTGAGGGTTCTTTAAAATCCCTAGTTCCCATGATCTGGTTGTCTCTCTAAAGCCACAAAATGCTTTGAGCCTTAAGACGTTAGGTGCGTTACAATCTGCATGCATGTCAAGAACTGATTATTTTTTTAGAGAACCCAATGCTATATTAACATTAACATGTGGATGCGATAGGGATAGTGATGTTTTAATACAAGTAATACATAATACAAGTAATAAACATAAGGAATGAACATATAAATTTAGATTCAGAATAATGCTACTAACAAATTTTAAAATGTGATAAAGCAAGAACATGACTATCAGAGAGTATGATTGTACACAATATGACTGAGTATCTCTTATGCTAAGTGACTATGTCCTTAACATTACTATTTTGGGTATGAATGAATTACTCAAGCCTGTGCTTTTGAATATGAGATTCGGAGGTCTATTTATGTCTGCTTTAACCCTCTCTTTCAAGGGACAGGGAAGGAACCCAACACACAATTGTAAAACCCATAAGAACTCACTCTGAGATAAACCACATGGAAAAATTAGGAATAAGAAGAAATCACCCATAAAACTAGAAAAGAGATAGACGCCGAGACAATTTGGGCACAAATAAAATTAACTACAAAAATCACACAGAGATAGATGCAGAGACAATTCCAGAACAAGTAACAATCACCCATAAAAATAACACAGAGATAGATTGGAGAGATCAGTCGAGCACAAGAAACAAGATTACAAACGATTCACATGTGAAGAAACCAGAGGATTCAAAATATCAGAGAAATCACGTGAAGGAGAATTGCAGAGGATTCAAAATGGCAGTGACAGGTTGTAAGCACTCTCACACAAAGACAAGTCAAGAAAGGGTAATCCCGTAAGGGAAACTCACACACAGAGATAAAATCATGAATCAGGAATGAAACGTGAGATGGAACAGTCACCCAAGAAAGAGCAGGAAGCCATGATGGAAGGGTACGGTGAAGCATCTACATCTAGAATGGATTCGACAGACAGGTTGCTAGCAGACAGAAAGGAACTGACAGGTCGGATCACTATGGGAGGAGTTGGAAGGGAATAACTAGCTCACATGCCAGCAGAGAACCATGTACATGGATCATCATGTGAGGTAGAGGATCGGGTTGTGCCAGAAGTTTTAGAACACTTATAGTCACATGGAAGAAACATATTTGCCACATCGTGAAGGAAAATCATAGGTAAACTCACCACAAGATAATCACCGTGAGAGAATTCGGATGGATAAGAAAAGTATACTTATTTTCTTTATATAGGTTAGGGTGGGTGAATAACATAAGTCAAACACTTAGATTTACTTAGGATAAAAATAAAGTGGTCCACAAATTAAAATCATAAAATAATCATAAGGTAAAGTATCAAGGTAACTTCATAAATTAATGAATTTAAAAACTAGCATACCCACAAAGAGGGGGAGATAAAACACCGAAGAGAACTTCTATATGTTTCAAAAATAAGAGAAAGTTGTGCATAGATAATATAAGTTTATGTGATGAAAAAATTCCTAGGAAAATAAATGAAAATAAGCTACGCCAAACTTCAAAATCTCTACATAGGTGAAAATAAGTTTCCTTCAAAAAGATTTTGTACATAAAGTTTTTAGATTTGAAAACATTCGGTGAATAAGTCAATGCTTTCACCTTGATCCTCTGAATTCCAATTGAATCTTACAAAGCAAAAAATTCCAAAATCCAAGGGGCATAATTATAGGAATTTTCCAAGTTTTAGGTAGCTTTAGAGAACCTTGAAACTTCTAGATGTGGAGGAACTATACCTTTGAAACTGAGACCTAAACTGGACGTGGAGCGACTATAACTTTGAAATTGAAACTTGAACTATGTGAAACATCAAAATTATTGCACACCATAATTTTCACAAGTGACACCATTTTCCTCTCAACCATTCACGTGGGTCCTCTTATAATCTCATGTATTGAAGATCATTGAATGGCCAAATAAGGTTGACAGGTGAAGAAAATATTTTGTTTCAAGTTTTTAATATCCCAAGTCAATATTCATATTGAACATCGATAGTATATAGTCAGGATGTCCATTAGTAGCTTGTTTCTTAATTTTCATGATGTAATGGATGCATAATCCAAACCTATTCCATGCACATATTGTAGCTCGGGGGCACAAGTTTTGATAGACGTAAAAATTCCATTGAATTTATTTTTACCTTTTCTCTTCACTACACGTAAAGGAAAAGGCATGGCACCCTTCCCTCCTTGCATATCCCAAAACCATCACGATGGAATGTGGAGTCCCTCTAAGTCGTAAGATTTGATATATGAAACCAAAAATTACAATCCAACGAACACAAAATCATTTTCTTATTGTTACATTTCTTTGCAAATTAAATCATTTATATATGACCACTCATTAGAATCCCATAAACCTTTCTTCAACCTTCAGATTTGTATAAGTTTTTCTTTCTTTTTCAATTTCTACAACTTCGGTTAGCTCCATCAGTAGAGCTCATTGTCGGATAAAAAAATTTCAAAACCATGGCGGCAGCCTGGTCCGTTGCTTTTTTAAATCCCAACCAACCTTCAAATCACCCACGTGTTTTCCAGTGCAATGTCTTTCTGGCTCATGAAGTTTGGGTTTTTAGATGTACAAACCGAGTGTCTGGTGGACCTACACAGTTGTGTTTCAGATGATATGCATGAATGGAAAGTGTCCCATGGAAACCGTGGAAGTAGACGGTTGGAACGATACAAATATGTATGACAAACTATGAAAGTTGGCTAAGAGATATTTTCCCCCGACTTTGGCGTTGGACAGAAATCATCATTATTGATGATTTATTGCAGCAATATTCTATAAGTATTGATGATTGGATACATAATTACCGTGTAAGGAAATATAATGGTGCCTGTTGATTATCATGAAGACGATGCATTTGACGGTATTCAAATGAGGAGGTTGCAACTTGTTGATACTGAAGCTTCTCTCTTGGAACATAGTATAATGACGATGAAGTCCCTGAATCTCATATGGATTTTCTTGAACAAACATCCCTACTCTTCTCTACCTTCCTGGATTCCAATGAATAATTTAAGGCTTCTACAGGTGTCAGGGAGTGTAGCAGAAATATTCTGGCAATATGAATCACATGTAAATAGAAATTCGTTGTGTTAAAGTTTGTATGTTTAATTCATATTAAAATCACCATATGTAAATATCTAGATTATGGTACATGTAAACATTTTGTAGGAATCTTGGAAGCAATACACAAATAAATTGCACGTCTCATGGTCATCAAAACCAAATCCAAGCAGGACAAAAAATCCTGGGTATTTTCATATGAGGATCTGTAGAGCATGCATTACCTACATGCATCAATTTGTGAATCGATGAGGCTTTATCTGTCAGTCATGTTGGACTCCAAGCACGCTCTCCACAACGATGTTATGCCTTATGGGACTATCATGTGCAGAGGAAATCGAGTGACTTACCACCCATATGCCATGGGTCGTAGGAATGCCATTTGGGGTACCAACTGCCTCAAATTCAAACTAGAAAGATGGTTGAAAAAGGATGGGAATTTTATTCCGCAAAGTCCCTTCAAATTCACAGTCTTCCAAGGTGGCACACGGGTCTGTCTAGGAAAATATATGGAATTTCTTCAGATGAAATATGATGCAGAAACTATGGTTTTTATGTTCATATTGCAGCGCCTAGTTGAATATTCATCTATGGGAAATCCAAATCTCATTCATAGCTTGACTACATGCATGAAGGGTGGTTTTCCTGTTCTACTTGAAAATAAGAATGCTGATTGGTAGCCCTAGTATCCCCATCATAACTTCGTTCGGTTTAGTGTTTTTTCACTTATAAAAATACATTTATAAAATAAAGGAGATCCAAATACCATCAATTATACTTTAAGCTTTTAACTCTCATTTATTATTACCCTTGAAAAAATTAAAATATAAATCCCCCGTCTTTTTTCTTGAAACAAAATTTCAATTAGGTTCTGGAAAAATTAAAATATAAATCCCTTGCCTTCTTCTTGAAACAAAATTTCAATTAGGTAAAAACTCACAGATTTAATAAAATAATAAAAACAATCTATGTTTGCTCAAATAATTTTGATTTGGATTCAAGTTAATTATTTCAATGATGGATTCAAGATAATGAACCTTCATTGTATGTTGATGATTTTTATCCTTCAATATTTGCTTCAATTAAGGATTTTAGCAATAAATTTGAGAAATGGTCATAAAGGTTGAATATAAGTTAATTACTTTCAAGAAAATGAAATTTTAGTACATGAATTTTAAACTTCAAATTTTGCTTCTATAGAAGCATTTAGCAACAATGTGGAGATATGGTCACAAAGGTTAAATATGAGCTAGGCGCATCCAAGTAATTAAAATATGTGTTCTATGTGGTTGAAGAGGATGATTTGAATTTTGTAAGTATTGCAAGTAGCAATTCAACTTCCCTATCTTTAATTTATAAAACAAAACTATCTTTATTTGGAGAGAATAGGCCTTTTGAAATTGAAGTTATCCAAATAATTATAAGTGCACAACTCTCAAATTAGAAAGTAACTCCAATAGAAGAAGTTGTTTTTTAGTGTGTTAGATCCTTTACTTTCTCCCAAAATTTTTCATTCATATGGAAAACCTTCATAAATAAATTAATGATAATGTGAATATAGTTATATATTAATTAATGTTCTTGGAAATGTTTAACATGGTCATTTTACGCTAAACAACTCACTTTATTTTATAATAACAACGTATACGGTAAAGGGTCATGACATGATCTCACTTAAATATTTAAAACAAAGTTTTGGTGGGGAGACCACAAGGAAAAGAACTCGGGTTAAGGAATAAGTGAAAATAATATAATAATATTTCTTTGACGTGAAGCATTCATGCCGACTGGAGCAAAAAAGTGATGCCACGTAGCATGACAGGTTGGAAAGAAAACAAATGAATTCAAACCTCCGGACTCGGGCAAACAGATTCAAAAACTGACCAACAAAAGAAAGAAAGAAAATCCTAGTGCATTCTACTTGTTAAATTCAAGGCATATTCCAAGAGTTTTGAACATGCGACCTACATGTACCCGCTACTATTACTATTTCTTCTATGGTTGGACAAGTATCTAGAGTAGTAAAGGGTCATGACGTGATCCCACTTAAATATTTAAAACAAAGGTTTGGTGTGGAGCCTACAAGGAAAAGAACCCGGGTTAAGGAATAAGTGAAAATAATATAATAATATTTCTTTGACATGAAGCATTCATGCCGACTGGAGCGAAAAAGTGATGCCACATAGCATGACAGGTTGGAAAGAAAACAAATGAAAACAAATGAATTCAAAGCTCCGGACTCGAGCAAATAGATTAAAAAACCGACCAACAAAAGAATGAAAGAAAATCCTAGTGCATTCTACTTGTTAAATTCAAGGCATATTCCAACAGTTTTGGACATGAGACCTACATGTACCCGCTACTATTACTATTTCTTCTATGGTCGGACAGGTATCTAGGGCACGTTTACTTTTCGATGACATTTCCAACGTTTAATCTTCTATTTGTTTCTTCTCTTATATTTTGACAGCCAAAGTATTCAAACAAGCACAAAATAAATTTTGTCAAATCTTTGTTTTCGCTATAATTTGAAAATTACTGGGTTAGGTTCGAGTTTCTTTCTAATCTAGGGATTTTATAATAAAAAACTTAAAAGAAGAAATCCATAACATTGGGAAATCCCAGGGTTAGGCGTCTGTGATTCAATATCAATTTGATTTCAAAGTTTAGAAGAAAATTGTACCCATGGAGTCTATTTTCCTAATGGGTAAGCTATTCCATCATTTTGCAGAGCTTAGCACACCATGAATACGCTTTCTCTGAGGTGATTTGCAGTTTTCTCATAAATTTTGTGTAGTTACATCAATTCACTCTGAATTTCTGGTGGCATTATTTATGATTTTGCAGTGGCTTTATTATCCTTCATTCTCACGAACATAATAACTAATAACATCTATGTATTTTCAACAAATTTATAGGTTTGAAGTAGATATGATAAATAAATTCACCATGGGTTTTCCTTCAGAGCAATCCCGTCTAAGGGAAATTTCAGCAAATAGATATGATTTTGGATGGGGAGCCTCACCAAATGCAGCCATAAGTAAAGGACCCACCAAGCACAACTATTCCACCACCACCATTAGTCCTGTCCTGATAGCCATTGTTATAGTTCTAGGCAGGGCTTTACTAGTGGTAAGTTACTACAAGATTTTTTCCAAGTATTGCAAAGCTTCTCGACGGAGACCTTTTTTCAGGAGAAGATGTAGGAGTTTGGACTCTAAAGAGAATATACAATTCAATGCTTATTCACTGGAAGGATTCCAGGACCCAGAAGGCTAGCAGATAATTACTCAATCATATCGTCTGGATGAAGTTGTGATCAGATCCATTCCTCTCTGCAGATTCACTAAAGTAGAGAAGTTCATAGAAAAAATGGAGTGTGTAGTTTGTCTAGTTAAGTTTAAGGAGAATGAGGCTCTCAGGCTTCTTCCCAAATGAAGCCATGCATTCCATATTAACTGCATTAATGTTTGACTAAGGTCAAATGTGAATTGTCCTTTATGTAGAGTCAATATTGTGTATTTAGAAAACCCTTTGTCCCTACCATGGCGTCCCGAATGCGTCCTAGTCTGGAACATGGGATGGATGGGGTTGTGCATGACAGTTTTAGATCAGAAGACTCAGGTGCCACTGGAGATAGAAATAGTGCAGAACACATGAATAATATGGATTTTCAAGAGTGTGGGGATACAATATACTGGACTGCAGTGCATAGGCTTAGATTTGGAAAATGAAGGCTTTCAAAGGTGTAAGAAAGCACAAAAATAGAGTTAGGGAGGACAATTTGTATGAGAAGTATGGCTCCCAAGCGACATTTCAGATCTAGGAAAGTTGAGAGATGGGACACTCACACTGAAAAATGTAAGAATAATTTTTTATACAACACATTGATCCAGTCCTATAAAACCCTATTTCCGTAGCGTTCGGTAGGTTAGGTCATGTTCAGTAGGTAACTGAGATCATTTGGTACTATTTTGATGATGGAACTTAGTTTCTTTGGGTATGCTAATAGGATTAATGCCAGGAGTATAATATTGGAAGTAGGGGGGGATGAAACTATCACAAGTGCTAAGGGAGACCCAATAATGGAAAATGACCTAGATATTCAGGGAATGAGTATTAAAATTTTACGGAGTCTTTCGTGATGGGATACCTTACAGAGTTTGTACGTTACGGAGGACATAGGGAGGTTCCTCATAGGCCATTGACAGACAATGAAACCTATAGAGGAATAGGCCCCTTAAATAACACCTTCAGTTTAATAAGATAAAAAATGAAAAGGTCCAAAATAAATGGTCCAACAGTCCTATAATAAAAACATAAAGTAAATACACTTATCATAATCAAAGGTAAAACAAAATAAGAGTGGAAGGACCGAGGAAGGTAAAGGACCAAAAGTCAACAAAGGGACCATAACCCACACAACCATAAGATTAAGGTGAATCAAAGACTTTGAATTTTTCTCTCTTTCAGGGTATAATTTTTTATAATTTTTGTCACCGGTGTATAAGGGGAAGATCCAACTGGATGGTACGATCCTTTTGTCCTTAACATTGCTCCTAAGGGTTCAGTACTAGGGACATCATCAAGGGGTGTCCAGTCCTATGAGAAGAAACCTATCAATAACTGATAAGGAGGGAGGACATCATTATATCCCATTCTTGACAAATGGCTTTCATCCCTAGGCTGTATTAAATTAAGCACATAGATCTATGGATCAACACATAACTCACAAAATAGATCACACAATTTAATTAGTAATTGAAGAACGAAACAATGCAAAAATGGCTTGCAACTGTGAATGCCTTCATTAATCAAAAGTAATTATATAATAATTACAATGAAGTACAAAGGCTAAATAGCCACATGCAATTCGAATCCATGTGAGGAAATTCAAATTGATTAGACTCTACTTGACTGAATGGTTAACTGACCTTGTCTAAATAATTATCGGAGGACTGAATGGTTAACTGACCTTGTCTAAATCATTATCGAAGTTCTAAATAAAAAATCAAGTGTCTAATTCAGTGTTAACTAAGCCTAACTGACTGTGGTAGGTGAGAAATGCGCCTCTCCTGCATGCAGCCATGCAAACCTAGTGCTAACTGGATGTATAGGACTAGAACTGAATGTAACTTACTCCTAACTAAGCTTGACTAGTCATCAACTCAACTCAATTGACCTTGGTTAGTATTGGCACTCCCAGTGGCTCCTAATTTGTAGGGATTGATCTAGGAGGCTACTAAACTGATGCATGCAAGTGAAATCAGCACAAGGAGGCCTCAATTAGTGTTCCCCACACTTTAGTAACTAGAACATGTGCCCCATTGGTGCTAGTGACTAACAATAGACTGGAAGGACTCCCATTTAAGACATGACTCCTGATTTAGACATATGACCAAATTGGACAAGGGAGGATTAATAATCCTAACACCCCCCCTCAATGCTAACTTGGACAATTTGTGGGCCCTGGTAACTAAGACCATAGGTCACCCATTACAACAAGTAAAGTAACTACTTAATACAAGGAGACGGGGAAAAAACTGCATGGGAAAAAATCCCCCCCCTAACTAAGCAGATAGAATCAGGATTCAAGTTGGAAAAACTTGAAAATATGTTGTTGCAATCTCTGTGATGTAGTGAAGCAACATGCATGATGTTCTGTGCATAGGTATCCTGGGGCCTAGCATGTAGACTTCTCCATCTTATCCCAAAATGACGATGGAAGGAAGGAGGAATGTAAACTTTGTCTCTTGTTGGATGAAGATGTGTATGATCAACTCTATTCTTCTGAATGTAGTGAGACTAAGCCCTTTCCATGTAGAATCTTACAGGGAGTCTATTGCATCTCTTTGAAGGAGGTAAGATTGCATGATGTTATAATCTCACAGATCACATAGGGTTACCAATAATACACATTAATAACAGATATACATAATAGAGACAAGAGACAAGAACAAGTAAGCAGAATAATAGATTATATTATAGTGAAAGGGTCCATACAATACAGAGAACTAAACCCAATTCTCATCTGGCTCAACAGCCTAATACATATGAATTACAAACAGTTACAAATAACTACCTGTCGGTTTGATGAACTGACAGGACCATTAGAGGAATTTTGGGGTCTAAAATGGGCCTCCTAAGGAAAATAATAAAATAATAGTTAAAATAATAAAATAATATTTATTAATTTTGGAGGAAGAAAGAAAAAAACTACTTTTTGTGTTCGTATTTTCGACATATCTCCCTGTGTTTTTACTCAAATTTCGATCTGGAGAGCTCGTTGGATGTATAATTTGATTATGCATCCAATGAGTACCCACATTGCATACTTTTGACAGACCCCGCTACCCCAAAAATAAGTAATACCTGAAAAACATGATGATGATGTCGACATATCTCCCTGTGTTTTTACTCAAATTTCGATCTGGAGAGCTCGTTGGATGTAGAATTTGATTATGCATCCAGAGAGTACCCACATTGCATACTTTTGATAGACCCCACTACCCCAAAAACAAGTAATACCTGAAAAACATGATGATGATGTCATCATCACATTTTTTCAGGTATTTCTTGTTTTTGGGGTAGTGGGGTCTATCAAAAGTATGCAGTGTGGGTACTCGTTGGATGCAGAATCAAATTTTACATCCAACGAGCTCTTCCAATCAAAATTTGAGTAAAAACATAGGGAGATATGTCGAAAATACAAAAAAAAAGTAGTTTTTTTTTATGACAAATATGTCAATTCAACCATTATGGTTGACTCATTTTATTGAAATTCTATTGGTTCTTGAATTCAAACTCACAAGAACTTATTTTCGCACGTTTCCTTATAAGGCCCATTTTAGACCCCAAATTTCCTCTAATGCTTATGTGGTTGACCTAACCTCTAATTAGTTGGCTGACCAACTTAGTTGACTCATTGACTAAGTTGGCTATCATTCAAGTCGGCTTACTGACTTGCTCCTCCAACATCTCCCCCACAAACAAAACGTTTCTTCGTCCTAAAGAAACAGGGAGGTACAAAAAAAATTCTTTGTCTGTCCTTAGGTGGTTATTTTTGTGCTTGGTCTTCATGGGCTGTGAAGTCTGATTGTTGTTCTTTTCTGCACACAGACTTCGACAATTGCTTCAGCTGTCACTGCCAGCTGATGTTGAAATGCTATCCAACTTTGTAGTATTTTTTGGATGTCGATTGTTAATGTAGTCAGACTTGATAATATCGACATCTTTTCTTGAATGGATAATTCTACTATCTTCTCCATGTCAGGACCCATAAACTGGTCCTTTTCCTCTGCTGTCTCAAAAATTTGTCTCATCTGTGGGCAGATGATGTCTAATTTTTCTAGATTTGGAATTGCTTGTTGCACCCACTGGTGTGCTTGTCGCTCATGCTTCTGTAATTTGACTATTTCGAGCACTATTTGATTTTCAATTGTGCTCCTGAGTTCTACCTTTGTGATTTTTCTCTTTTTGAGCACTTGGATTTCTCTTCGGGTTTGTTGAACTTGTTGATAGACTTGCCCATAATATGCAGGACAATCTATCAGTACTTCTTCTGTAATGACCGACTCCTCCATGTGATCTCATAGTACCTTGTATGCTTCTGCAAAAGCTATGTGCTACTATGTCAGTAGTCGAACTATTTCTTCTTTCTACTCTTCTTTTGTATCCTTCCTTTGTGCCTATAGCGCTGACACCATGCTCTCAAGTAGTTGATAACCCTTTTCTAATCGCTTGTCGGTGTCGACCTCTGTTGGACCTGGTATCATAGATTGCACCAAGTTTCTACATTTGTTCAGGAACTTTACTTGTTCTTTTTTTTTCTCATCGAGCTCCCTACGTCTGTTCTGGCTCCTTGTTTTTGCTTTGATTTCCAATGATTCCAAGAGTTTCCCTAATTCCCCATCCCTTAGTTTAGTTGGATTGACTGTAGTGGTCGACCCAAGTTGACTGATTTGGACCGTTGTTGTCTGGATTTGATGGTCCTTCTTCTTTTTTTCTTTCTTTCTTTTGTGCTTTTGCTGCTCTGCTTTCTTTAGCACCTGTGTACCTGTAACAGTCAAAATTGGTTGTTGGCTCGCAGTAGTCGATGGAATTTCTGGTTGGGCTGGTTGGATAAATGTTGCAACTGGTTATGCATCTGGTTGGTTGGATTTAGAGGGTCTAGATGTGGGTGTGGTTGGTGATGATGGTTGTGGTGGAGGTGGTTCAGGTGCAGCTAGTTGGATTAGAGACTCTGGGTGGTGAAACGATGGTGATGGTGTTGGTGAATGGCCTGCTGTGATTGGATTAGTGGAGATATGGTTGGGTGAGGGGTCGTGGGTTTGTGGAGGTGATTTTTCCTGGAGGTTAGAGAATATTTCCTCGATTTCTCGACTTATTTAGTCCCTGTCCTCTCCTTCCTCATCTCCAGTCGGTTCATTGGTTGGTGGGTTGGGTTCGGGGTCGGTTGGAATGATAGATGTGGTCCAACTTGTGACAACGTCAGCTTCTTTTTAGAGGTTTATTTCAAATTTCGAACTCGCAATCGCAAAAGTCCTCGGCCTCTGGAGTATTTGGCCAGGTTGGGGAACGGTTAGTCTAGAACCACTAGCTTCAAACAAAGGGGCTTTGGTGGTGATATTTTGAACCGACGTGAGTAACTCAGACAATTTTTCAATGTATGCTTGGAGGTCTCTGTCGCGGTTGAACTTCTCCTTCACGGTCTCCGACATAGCATTCTTGCATATGTCGAGTGGTCTTATGGAAGGTTGTTCTGGAATTATCTCTTATGTGATTTTGGTCGGAGATGGGGGTGGAGGTGTAGACACAAGATCCACAACATTTTTAGCCGTCGAAGTGTTTGTGCTTTTCGCCCTCTTTGGCTGACCTTGTTGTGCCCCTGCTTTGACAAATCTTTGGAACTGTGTTTCCACCGGCACTTTGTTTCCTGCAGCATCTTCTATAATGTCGCATGTCTTGGCTGCCAGTTCTTCCTTGTCTTCTGAGGACTCTGGAATGATAAGCTTGCGCTTACCTTTCCCTTGCTCTTGTTCCTGGGTTTTATTCTTTTTTTTTAGGCTGCTATCTCCTTCGACAATTGGGTTATGTTTTCTTTGGTGACAGCATACTCTGGATCTTCAGTGTCTATTTCTCCTCCCTGGTCTTCAGTTGAGACAAGGCTTTCTTCAGCTGGATTGGTTACCAGCTGTTGTGTTTGTGTCTCTCCCCTTTGTGCTGTTAGAGGTTTGATTACAATTTGTAGTCTACCGTTACCTTTGACCGGCGTCTCCTCTGACACAAATGTGCTAATGTATAGGTTGAGCTCATAATCTTCCTCCTTCTCCTAGTTTGTCAGCGGCTCTTCTATCGAGAAATTTATTTCCTTTTCCCTTGCTGGTATTAATAATTTCAAACTTGCTTGTCAAGCTAACTCTTGGAAAATCTCTTTGACTGTCGGGTAATAGTCGAGAGATCTTGCCTTTGCCTCGGCGCTTTGCATGTACCATACTGCGGTATGGTCGAGTTCTAACTAGATGTGGGAATTTTTTGGCAGACTTCGTCGGATGTTCTGGGGCACCCTCCATCTGGTCGTGCGGACTTTCAGCGGTTGGAACTAGTTTTCGAACAACACTTTTTCGTTTGCAAGTTATTTAAGTGTTCCATTCTGGGAGAACGGTTTGAATCTCTGCATATAAAATTTTGTCGGTTCTTGAAATTGCTTATCCCTGATAGGGCACAAGGAGTACATTACTATCCATAACATTAGGGATGGAAACCTGATACTTCCTCTTGACTCCTGACATTTTTTGTATATTCCTTTGAGCATGTCAACGACATACTCATCCCAACTGTATATCTTTCCTATGTGGGCAATGGTATCCATTGCCTCCAACCTGTCTAGTTTGAGGCCGCTTCTTTAACCTATCGATGTAAGTGCAGTGACTATGATTTTGGCCACTATTTGCGGTGTCCGAGTTTGTATTTGTCTAATAATTATCCCTTTGGAGTTTTTTCTTGATGTTGATCCTCTTAGTTCTTCTACCAACCGTTCTGTGATTCCAACTGGTACTGGTTCACCTTGGTTTGATAACCCAGTCAATTTGGAAATTACTTCCACAGAGATTTCAATCGGTCGGTCGAAGTAAAATCTACCGTTATGATACCAACTTATGATAAATTTCACCATTGTTTCCTTCGTGCCTCCAAAAATAGCCATGATCGACACATTGATGTAGTTTACGATGGTAATGTGGTTAATTTTCTCTACAGCTTGTGTAGGCCTTTTTTCGACATAATCCCACTCTTTAATCTTGGCCCATAGTTTTGCCCATGAGCTCTCCTGAACCTTGGCATTCTTGATGAGTTTGAGTCCCCTCATCAATGGTGTCTCCGCGGTCTGTGGTTCTTTAGCCTTGGTTGCGGCTCTGGTTTGTTTAGGTGCCATCTTGTCACTCTGTTGGTCAATTTTGCTTTGGTATTCTTGGTTTTCAATCTTCTGGTTACTAAGTTGCTCTCTCTGTTCGGAATGCTGTAAATGATCCTTTGGCGGTTCAGTATTTATAGTAGATGTGTTCGATATTTTTGTCGATGGGTGTGTTAACGACGGACATGATGGTCCAGCATGAACACTTGAGTTTGCGTTAATGGTGATTTGATTTTTTCATCCATAGTCATGAAGGCGGGATGGGACTTCCGAGGTCGTTGGTCGATGTCGATTATGTGAGCGGTCGATGGTGTTATGTCGATGGGCGTGATGTCGGCTGTCATAGTAGTGATTACCTGTGATACTGTCTTATGTTTTTCGATCTTGTTTTAGTTTTTGGATTTTCAAATTTTTATAGCTTTTGTTTAACCGTTATGGTCGTCGTTTTTTTCTTTTTTTCTTTTTTTCTCTAACTGTTCAGTTTCTGTACTGCTTTAGTCGGGCACCATTAACAAGTTTCTAAAATACTATGCCTTGTAACGTCCTTAGTCGGACTGATCCATTGGCATGTACCTCTTCGACAACATAGGGTCCCATCCATTCTATATGTAGCTTTCTGGGTTTTCCTTTTACCCGACTATTGTATAGTAAGGCAAGGTCTCCTACCGACAGGTGTTTGTTTTTTATGTTTCGGTCATGCCATGCCTTCTGCTATTGTTTTTGGATTTCCTAATGTTGTAACACGATTAGTCGGTGTTCTTAAAGATTACTTAGTTGCAATAGTCGGTCCTTTCTTCCTTGCTCGACATCGACATGCAAAATTTCTGCGATAATAGGTGTCTGTTGTCGAAAGTGTAGAGGAACTACTGCTTCCTATTCATAAACTAGTCGAAACGGTGTTTGGTCGGTTGAACGCTTATATGTTGTTTTGTATGCCCATATTAATGCAGGTATATTTTCATCCCAGTCGTCTTTGTCGATGTTACATAATTTTGTTAATCCTTTTGTTAATGTTTTGTTAAATGCTTCAATTGCTCTATTTGACTAAGGGTGGTAAGCTGTACTCCGTCGATGTCAATTTGGAACTGGTCTGTTAGTGTTTTAATAGCTTTATTGATGAAGTGTGTTTCCTGGTCACTGATTAGGGTTAATGGACATCCAAATCTGGTAATGATATTCTCATAGATAAACTTAGCAGCTATCTCGCTGGGACATGTGTCGACTGGTTCTTCCTCTGCCCATTTGGTTACGTATTCAACTGCAGTTATTATGTACCTTGCACCTATTCTTTTTGCTGGTATAGGAAATGGTCCTATGAAGTCGATGGCCCAAATTTCAAATGTCAAACTTGGTTTTACTGATATCAGGGGCATTTATGTACTAGGTAGGGATCGACCCAGTCATTGACATCTGTCACATTGGATTACAAAATTTTTGCAATCTTTGTGAAGTGTCGGCCACCACAACCCTAATTGTTGGATTTTCTTTGTAGTTGTATCTGCTTGGAAATGTCCTCCTGCAAGTCCGTAATATGCTTCATACATAATATTATTTATTTCATGTTCCAGTACGTGCCTTCTAAGGATGTCATCTAAACCCATTTTATATAAGAATCCATTTATGAGACTGTATGGTGCAGCTTTCATGGCTAAGATTTGTTTCTTCTTTGTACTCATACCTACTGGTGCTTGCCCATTTTCTAAAAACTGAGTTATTTCCTCTAACTCTGCCGAGACTACTTCTATTCGAAATAAATGTGCATCCGGTAACTCCTCTTCAACTCCTGTCGGTTTCTCCCTTGTGTCAATTCGAGATAAGTGGTCGAGACTGACATTTAGCTTACCTGGTCTGACAACAACTTCGAATTCAAATTCTTGGAATAGAAGTAGCCATCGACAAATTCTTCCATGGTGTAGAGGATTATTTATGATGTATTTTAGTGCTTGATGGTCAGTGTAAAAGATAAATGCATTAGCTAGTAGATAGTGTCGATATTTTTGTAGTGCGAAGACCATTCCTAATGCTTCTCTTTCGATTGTCAAATAGTTTCTTTCAGCTTTGTTTAGTTTCCTACTACTGTATACTATAGGATAGTCCATTCCATCATCTCCTAGCTGAGTTAGGATTGCTCCTATTGCTAAGCATGATGCATCGATGTGAACATGGAATTTGATCGACCAGTTTGGAAACCTTAGGATGGGTGGTTCGACTAGATTTCTTTTTAGTTTTTCGAATGATATGTTGCAATCCTCTGTCCAGTTAAATTCCTGATCATCTCTTATCAATTCTTCCAATGGGTATGTCATGTCTGAATAATGTCTTATGAATTTTCTATAGTATCCTGTATGACCAAGTAGTACCCTAACTTGTTTTGGATTTATTGGAGGTTTTAAGTTGAGGATGATTTTTATTTTTGCGAAGTCGACTTTAATACCTTCTTTACAGACAATGTGTCCTAATAGTATTCCTATAGGAGTTAGAAATATGCACTTCTTGATGTTTAGTGATAGTTGGATCTGTTGACATCGTTCCAGCATAATTCTTAGCCATTTACAATGGTCCTTTAGTGTAGAGTATATTGTCCAATTGTCAAAATATACTGCCATTGTTTTGTAAATGTACTCCTGAAATGTTTTAACCACGATCCTTGAAAATATTGCGGGTGCATTTTTAAGTCCAAAATGCATAACCCTGTAAGCAAATGAGCCAAATTCACATATGAATGTTGTCTTTTTCTGATCTGCTTTGGCTATTGGTACTTTATTATAACTTGAGAATCCATCTGTAAATGAGTAGCATTCATGTCCTGCTACCTCATTTAAGATTTCATCTGCATAAGGAGTTGGAAATGGGTCTGTTAATGTAACTTTATTGAGTTCTCTGAAGTCGACACAGATCCTTAGCTTGGTTGGATCATGTTTCTTTGGTTGAACCACCATTGGACTTTCCCATTTTGATTGGTCAATAGGGTAGATGATTCCTACTGCAAGCATGTTATCAATCTCTTTCTTGACTATCTCTTTGTATTTATGAACTAGTTTATATGGTCTTTTCTTGACAGGTCGAACATCAGGTTTTATGTCGATCTTCATTTTTCCCATTTCATGTACTAGACCTTTAAGATCCTTATATTCTCTAGCGAATACATCATGGAATTCTTTCAGTAGGTTTGTGATCTCTGTTGTTTGTGCTTCAGACCAGTAGTCTCCAATTTTTGCTATTTTTGGTCGATCATCATTTGATATGTTGAACTCTCTAGTTTTGACTTTAGCATCTAGCCATTCCAGTGCTTTAGCTTCATTGATTGGTCGACTTCCTTCCTTAAAATGTAAGAATGTGGCAGGGAAGTCTGATGCAGTCATTCGGTCGGTATCCTCCTTATCGGTTGTTTCAACTTTGAGTACTATGCGAATAGGTTTGGTCATTTAGACATGGTTTGATTTCCATCTAAAGCTTTTCCCTTCCGAATTTTCATTTTCCAACTGTAGTCTTGTTGACTATGGTATTGTCCCGATCAGGCTTCAAATTTGAAGCCTTCAGAGCCCTTCAAAGGCCATTTTAAACGTCATAGAAGGCCATAAGGAATTTTACCATGCAAAAAAAAAATAGTTTTATTCCCAGCACTTCAATAATGAAATTGAGTAAGCCTCGGTAAATTTGCAACAGAAGGGCAGCTACAAAATTTTCCTATCCAAGGATTTAGTGGACTATGGGAGATTCGAGACTCAAAGTCTTTTCAAGTGCCCTTGAATAGTCAGATCATGGATGAGGATCTCAGTCCCAATCGACATGGACCACGGTGGGCCACTAGGCTTCCTAGTGCCAAGTTCAAGTCGATGAGTCAGGACTGTGACTCGTGATTCGATGTTCACTTTCAAATCATTTTATGGCATTAGCATGCATTACTAATTCACCAACTTCATTAAATCTTGGTATGAGATGATGCCACCTGCCAACTCGATTTTCCATCTGTCATCTTATTGTTCATCGAGTCACTTGATATCACAACTGACAAGTCACTTGAGTATTTGAGTATATGATGTGAAATTAAATACTCATATGAGTCATATCTATGGATGGTGAATTGATTTGATAACCCTCCACTCTCAAGGCTATGTAAGGAAAAACTAATTGTGTTGTTTTTTGGGTTACAACTTACAAGTTGGAACTTACAATGCATTGAGCAATATTTTCTAGATTTGAACCTAACCTGGTCCAATGGGTATGTAAGTTTCCAGACCAAGGTTTCACCCAGTGCTAGACATTTCTATTATGACCACCACAAGACTGGGATGATGGATCTTTGGTAGCAGGCTAGCAGCATGCCGCCCTTTGTTTGTGCTCATGAATCATATCCTATACTAGTTAGTCCAGTATTCTAGGATTTAATCCAATTTCCATTCATTTACTGGGGTCATAATCATTTGAATCATCACTCCCAGTATCCCACGGTCCACCTAGGCTGCTTAGTATACCTATCTCATCGAAGGAAGGGGGTTAGGCAGTAGAGACAAAGGAAACATGAATGGAGGGCCAGCCATAGAAAATGGTTGTACAATATGCATATAGTCATCTCTAAAAGAAATGAACGAATTTGTCATATTCTTAACTGAATATTATCATTACTTAATTTGTCGAGATGCTTACATGGTAACTCTTGTGCTTGAGTTGTTTATGAGGGTTTCCTATGTCTACAATGGCTACGATTTAGAGAGGCTTGTTCCCATAATTCAAAGCAATAGTGGGTTTCTCCTACAAATATCGCTATTATGTCTCCCCTCCTCACTCACCTCACCTTTTTACTTGAGTCTTCTTCTTCTTCTTCTTCTTCTTCTTCTTCCTCCTATGGGCTCTCTTATCTATGCCTTGAGTGCCCTCATAACGAAGAATGATCTCTAAAAGTATCTGGAAACCTTAGGAAAACAATACCCAGCTTTCCCTCACCTGCACAGATATATCTATGTTATGAAATATAAGCAATTATAAAATGATTTTTTTGTAATCATGTGAAATACACAAACATGCATTTTCCTACCTCGGGCAAGATAAACCAACTCAGGAGCATCAGGATATTGTGGAATTAAGATGGCGTTGCTTCCAATCATCTTTCTGTAGAAGGAAATGGTTGCACACTCTAATTCCTCGTTGTCTTCTGCGGTGGCCAACTCGAAGGTTCCTCCCTTTTCACAGGTAGGAGTAAGAGCAGCAAAGGTAGAACGTTGGGTAGGTTGGATTAATGAGATTCCCCGAACTTAAAGAGATTGGTGAAGTCTGTGAAAAAAAAATATTTTGGGTTTACAAGTATAGGACAATTGGAGGTTGGGACTTAGACTCTCAACTCTTCAATTATATGCTTTAGTGTCTCCCTAATCTCTATTTCCTCCAGAATATTATGCAGAGCTAAGCTGTCGACTTGGCTGTCGTGAATTTACAGGTATGTATAGCATTTTACACTTGTGTAACATTTTATATGTGGATAAAAGTTAAATGTGTTTCTTGTTGGAGTTCCTTCTGGTTCTATAAATATAAGGGTTTAAAATTTCTCCATCCAAAATGTTGTTTGAAATTTGTAATGTATTATGCAGTTGTGTTTCCACCAGACTAAGTCTCCAATACTTAATAGATGTAACCTTAAAAAACCCAGTATTTAAATGAAATAACAACCAAAATAATCTATACTTTTCATAGTCTAGGACCACAACTTCGTTTGGGCGAAGGAGTAAGAAGAAAGAGCCTTGTATCTGAGTTCCAAATCTGTCAATGTTATTTATCTGCCGTGAATTGTAAACATTAGGTTGAAAGAAAGAACAATATTTGAATATAAGTGTTTGAATTGTTCCAATTTCCTTGATGAAATAAATAGTTGAAAGGATAAAATATTTGACAACTGACACTGTAAATGTTGTAGACTCTGACCCCTTCGTTTCATCCTTCTAATAATGGAAACAAGAAGTACAAATTGTCTGCCAATATATCTAAACAAGGGAATCCATCGACGGACATTCATGAATGAGGGACAGGGAGAGCAATGATATAGAAAAGAACATGATTTCAACATCCTCGTTGTCACAAACCTCCCAAACATGTGTTTATTATTCGTCTTCCTTATTGACTTTGGTAGAAACTAGACACCCAACTTGTAGTGATATTTGTTGGAGAATTTAAAGTTCTTCCTTATAGTGGACTAATTAATACTTAATCTTTTTGATAGGGCTGATAAACTCGATATAGATTGGAGGGACTATCCATAATCTACCTAAAATTGGGGATTTTGTTTGATCACTTTGAATTGGGGTATAAACTCGATATACATTGGAGGGACTATCCATAATTCACCTAAAATTGGGGCCTTTGTTTGAACACTTTGATTCGAGCATGTGGGGAGGACATGATTCAATTCTAAAAATAACTTCTGAATTTAGGGTTGATAAAAAAATTTATCCATGAAAGCATTAGGTATTACATTCTAGGGTTTATCTTTTAGGTAGGCCCAATCACACTTGACCAATAGAGCCACCATAAAGCTGAATCAATCCTCCATTCAAAGGTCCTTCCAAATTCCAATGCCTTATTTTATCAATGACCTAACAACCGAGTATTTCACTGGCCTGAAAAATTTTTCCCTTATCTAAGTTAAATAAACTATATGCTTTAAGGACCAAGAGAGTACATGGTTACCTCACTAATCCCATGTAAATGTTGAATCACTCGGGATTTCTTCTTATTGTCATTTTCTTCTATACACTATTTTTAGTAAATAGTAAAATTTTGTTGTACACTTACAGTTTCAAATGAAAAGAATGATTTATTTTTACATGTCAACATTGAAGGGTTCAATTTCTCACAACCCTTCAAAGTGAAATGGGACCCTACCTTTCAAATTTGATCCCTGGTCCCGATTTGTATATTGTTACAGTTTATTTTTGGTCGGTTGTCCCTTAGGGTTTTGTTTTCAGTCAGTTGTAAAAATGCTTTGATCTGTTTTGCATTTTCAACCAAATTCTCATTCTGGGGTTCAAAGTTGAAGTCTTTGATAAAATTTTCTTTGAGTTCCTACCATAGGAATGTTTCACCCCGAGCTTCTTCCATCTTGTACCATTTGTTTGGTAAGTCAGCGAGTGTTGATGGAAATAAGTGTGGCCATGTATGTTCATCTTTATATCCAAGTTTTCTCCATTCTTTTTCACATATATTTATATGGTTTTCTGGATCTTGTCCTTGGGTAAATATAGGTATCTCAGCTTGGTTGGTTAACTTATTTCCTCCAAATATTTCTACAAAATAAGTCGAAGTTGTTGTCCATGTCTTTAGTCTTGACTGATGGGTATCCCACCATCTAGAAGCTTGTCCTATAAAAGTTTCTACTAAACTTTGTAGTCAGCCATGTTCACCGATGTTCCTAGATACTTCCTCTACATGCATAACTAGTGATTCTCTTTCTTTATACCTTGGGATTTTTGTGGTATTTATATTTGTTGGTTGCAAGGTAGGATATTCCCTAATTTTCTTCTCAAATATTTTTGGGATGTTGGACACCACAAAGCATTGTCTGACTGGTTTCTTCTGTACTTTTTGAATGGTCTAGCATCCTCTTACTTTTGTTTCATAGTTTTCAACCTCCCAATCATATAGTTCTGCATCTAAATTGTATCCTACTGAGTCTTGGTTTCTTAAGTAAAGTTCACCATATGTATTAGGTTCTGTGTAATCTTCATTATTCTGTATCTGATATAGTTGTCGGATGTCAACTTCTTCATCAATTGGTTCTATCCAAGGTTCTCCTTTGGGATGGATGAATAGGTACTATGACTTTTTGTCCATTCCCCTTTAATTCTATTATTTATTTGTCCAAGGAAATTAAGGCTTTCATTTTTCTCCCCCAAGGTCGACCTACTAACGCTGGGAAGGACCTGGATCCTTCCTTAGGGTCAATAATTTCGAAGTCAACTTTGGTCGATATTCCTTTTATCGTTGTGTTGACATTTTTCCAGACTCCAATAGGTTCAATTAGGCCTTGGTCGGCTAGTTTCAGTTATATGCCGGATTCGTATTATCGAGGTTTGCCTAATTGTTCCCATGTGTCTCGAGTCATAATATTTACCTGTCATCTGAAATTGAGTACAACGTGTCGGACATGGTAACCTTCAATTTCCAGGTAGACAAGTGGGTCGGCATCACTTTTATATTTTTGGTTTAAGCTGTAGATATTCTTTGGTTTTTTTTTGGTGTTTTTGTTATGTTTTATTTTATACAATAAGTCAATGAATTGCGATATTGTTTTATCTTTTTGTACCAAATGTATTAGCTCTTTTACTGTGTCTTGTTGATTATCATCTTCTTCTTCATGTTGAGCAAATTCTCTAAATATATTTGTTGCATCTTTATATATTTGTTTTTCTTTAATTGGGTCAGGATAAACATTTTTTTCCTTTATCTTGCTTATTTGGGGGTTATCATTCCTAGTTTTCGTCCCTTGTCAGGTTACAATAGGTAAATTATTTGTATTGATAATATCATGTTTTTGCACACACGACAAGACATTAACATTTTTCTTTTTATTTATCTTTTCAAGCATAGTAGGGAAATCCTCTAATGAGTGATCCCCTACTCCACAACTAGTACAGAATTTTAGGTCAGTCATGTCCTTGTATGGACAGTATGCATATCAGTTTCCCTCCTTATAACATGTGAAACATTGGATGGGCCGACATGGTCGGTTGTCTCGATTCCCAGAGAATCGACCTTGACTTCCATAGCCTCCACATCAGTTGTCAAACTGGTGTTCATACCGACGACCTTCGTACCTTTGATTGTTTTCGTAATTTTGTGCATTGTTTCATTGCTCATTGTTCTATGCAACTGCGTTAGTCTGATATACTGCCTGATAATTTTGTCGATTCTTTAGATTCAAGTGGCAGTCGGAGGTGTTATGATTTTTAGTTTCATAGATTGCACACCATGATGCTTTTCCATTCTTCATGTTAAATGGGGAATCTTTTGTGGTATGCTCTCCATGCTCCTAGAAGATCTCGTAGAAACATTTTGTTTGCACAAATAGAACATCTTGTCGGCTAATATCCTGTCGACAGTTGTCTTTTGAATGTCCACCGTTGAGCACTTCGTGCACCAAATATCCTGACTCTTAAGGTTTAGCTCTTTTAGAGATTTCTGCATGATCTCAAGATGTTCCTCTAGTTTGTGATCCGTGGAATATGCTGGAATATCTTCATCCATTTCTACTTGTAGAGCTTTCATGAGTGCATCTTCATAAGTTTTGAATGTCTCCAAACTGATGTGTCGATGAATTTTCTATAACAGACCTACAGGAAACCTTGGATTAATAGTCACCTCATCATTGACATAATCCAACTGGTTGAGAAGGTATTTCCAGTGTTTGTCATAGTAGCAGACAGTTTCTCCTAGATTTTGTGATGTTGTATTTAATTTCTTTGATGCCAGATGTTTTGCATCTGGAGTTTTAAAGAACGATAGAAATTGTGCTTTGACTTCAGCTTTAGTTGCTCGTGGAGTTCTCTCATAAAAGGTCATATACCATGTTAATTCCCTTTTCCTCAAGGCACCAGCGAACTGCGCCATCTGTCTGTCTTCATCTGTAACTTGGTTTTCCTCCCAAGTCAACTCACAGATGAACCAATGTCGTCTAGGGTCCTCGTCTCCCTCATATAGAGGGATGTGCGCTGACCCATGACCCATGTCGGAGTCACTATCACTATCTTCTTTAGGAGGTGGCGGTGGTGGGGGTGGTGGTGGGGATAGTGGGGTATTTTGTTTATTCTTCTGTGCAGAACTATTGTCAACAAAACTCTTGTTTTCGTCGATCGTCTTAGCTGTCATTTCTTCTCTGACAAGCAGTCGATCGGGGTCGACTTCTCCTGTCGATGTCCAACTGCAATTATTTGTCTGTAGCTCCAAATTTTCTGTATCTTCCAAAGCTGTATTTGGCAGGGGGGGTGCTCCTTCATGTGTTGGGTAAAAGTAAGTGGATACTTTGGTTGGAGGGTAAAGCTTGAAGCATGACCCAATTTCCTTCTTCTGGGAAATGGCTAATTAGATGATTATCATCGTTTCTCTCATCATCTAGTCAGCTCCAAAATACCAAAGTCACCAGCTCCTAGTTTGAGGTCCTCTTCGACAATGGTTTGTATCCTGGTACTCAGATTCGTCAAAGATAGAGGTCTTACCTCCTGGGGGACTTCTAATTGTAGAGCTTGTCGCTGCTCTATCCACAAATCTTCTTCCATAGGGGACGCTTCTTCTTCCATGCCTTCTTCATGTCTGTCATGACCCGACTCTAGCAGATTTCTCTCTTCATTTGTCACCCTAGTGCTCATTCCTCTTTGCAGCGCTATGGATCTTTCTCTTCTCTCTTCCCTTCTTTGCAGCCTCTTCTCCCTCTCTATTTTCTGAAAATCCATCGTACCTTTATGTGACATTGTCCTTTCAATTTCCCTTTTAGGTCGAATTTTCATTGCTAGTGAATGGTATCTCTTTAGTCGACTAGAATCATCCCCACTTTACCCCGACATATGACCAAATACCCCCCCATTTCCTACCTAATGCTTTAGAAATCCTGGATAGTTCTGTTCACTTGCTTAGGAAGTATTCCCACTCCCTTTCGGTAATGAATTTCTCCCACTTCTTTTATTTCTCCACCTTGTTAGTATTTTGTGGCAATTCGCGTAGTAATGGACGAGGTTCAACGATATGTCCCACTCCTTTCTCGATCAGGAATTTGAACAGTAAGGTCGGTAAGGAACACAAGAATTACTAGGTGAGGTCTATGTATAATTTCTTCTTGATGGTTTCCACCGAAGTTCTTTCCTCTATGGCTTGCTCCTTGCAGAATTCATCTACGATCTTTTCGAACCACTCCGACAGGTTTGTTCTTCCCCCTTGAATCAGTTTGTCTAGCAGCTGTTGGTGTTTAATCACTTCCGGCTTTTTCATCCAGGAGTTTCTTCAAAATATGGGGCACTAATTCTACAAAATTCTCACGAGTCTCGGTAAAGAACCTTTCTTTCACTTGAGTAGTCCTTAATCTATTTCTTTGTGCGTAATTTTGCAAGTAGTTTGCTATTTTACACTCCCACCAGTCCTTAATCTCTTGTTCTGATATCATCTGCTTGTTTACATCTCAAATATGTACTACCAACAACGGAACCAATGTTGTAATCTCACAGATCACATAGGGTTACCAATAATACACATTAATAACAGATATACATAACAGAGACAAGAGGCAAGAATAAGTAAGCAGAATAACAGATTATACTATAGTGTAAGGGTCCATACAATACAAAGAACTGAACCTAGTTCTCATCTGGATCAACAACCTAATATATATGAATTACAAACAGTTACAAATAACTACCTGTCGGTTCGGTGAACTAACACGACCTTATGTGGCCGACCTAACCTCTAATTAGTCGGTTGAACGACTTAGTCGGATGATTGACTAAGTTGGCTATCGTTCAATTCGGCTTACCGACTTGCTCCTCCAACACATGACATAGCATAAGGGTATTTCCCTTCTGAGTGTCCAATTGATTTCTAGCCATCTTCATAGCTTCCATTTTGGAAGAAGGGACTGGATCTAGATCTGAATCACCCTGAATCTCAATCTCATAAACTAATACAACTGGATTTGTAATACTAGTGGAAACTACAAAATATGTAGATGAAATTTTTTTACCTTCCCTTGCAAGTGGTTGCTGAGAGTGCACTGGTCCTGGAAATGGCATGAAGTGTGAGAACTCATATGCCTTCGAGGCATGATTTGCAATACCCTTCGCTATGATGTTCCCAGTAGAAATATATGTGATCTCCACTGAGTCAAGACCAAATATGACTCTCTTTGGAGAGCCAGTATGATTCATCTGGTATACATATAACATGCTTGCATCTAGGGAGGGAACATAAAGCACATATTTGAACTTTCCATGTTCAATCTTGATAGATCCCTTCCCTTTGGCTTTAACTTTACTGATATTTCCCATCTGAATACTAGGACCATCAAAATACTGCAAGGAGGAGAATGATTCTCTGGATGCAACCATATGATTGGAACCTCCAGAATCAATGAGGAAGGCAGGTGCTGTGGAGATGCTAGCCTTCAGTGCATGGCATGTCTCTTCATATTCTTCATTTTCTTCCTTACGATTAGCCTTCCTTGCACTAGCAGGTATATTAATGTTATGCCTCTTCAGAAGGAGTGCCCTCTCATCTATTGTTCTTCTCATACAAGTGCTTTCTGGGTGAAAGCCCCTTCCATAGTAAGAACAAAGTGTCTTTCCTTTTCCATTCTTCTTGCTTCTCTTCGAAACTGAAGGATCTTTTGACTACTCTTTATCTATAGGAGACTCATCCTTTTTCTTCCCTTTGTCATTCTCTACCTTAGGTCCTCATGTAGCAGGTGCTTGATCTCTAGAAGATCAAATGATCCCCATTTGGATCAACTTGTCATGCTCCTGAGTGAGAGATTCAATGAAAGAGTTAAGAGTGGGCATCTTCTAGTTTGGAGTAGAGAGCTTCACAGAATGAAATGTTGATAAAAATACTGAATAGTATGCACCAATATTGGAGAGAATGGCAAGGATGATTTGATCATCCTCCTTATCAACCTTGGACAACTTCAATTGGAACACTAGTTTCTTGAATTTTGTGAAGAAGTCATTGAGTGTTTTGAAATTGGCTGGATGAAGAGAGATCAGCTTATTCTCCAGCTGATAAACCCTTAGATAATCCTTCTTGTCAAATAAGGAGGCAAGCTTATCCTAAAACTCCTTGGGAGTCTTCAATCCATTGATGTGGAAGAGAAGATCTCGAGAGATTGAGAGGCACAAGCATCCGTAGGCTTCATCAAGCTTATTCCAATACTTTTCTTTGTCAACATAATGAATTGGCTCTTTCTCTACCTCCATTGTGAGTCTAAAGAGTATTTTGGAGTGTAGGTGCATCTCCATGTCCTCCTTCCACTATTTATAGTTGAAAGGAGTGAGGAGCTCCATTGGAGGGGCCATCTAGAATGCAGTGGAGAAGACTAAGCTGCTGTAGCGAATGTTGTGAAGGAGAATGAGATGCTTGTAGCGAATGTAGTGAAGAGGAATGATAAACCTATAAATCACACAATCAAACAAACAAAATAAGTTTGACAACCTACACTTTTGGAATTTCCTTCACACCCAGCATAGTTGATCAAGCAAGCTTGATCAACAATTCCTTAACTTTCAATATTAAGTGGTAAATTCTCTGCTTCTAGTGCAGTACTGGAAAAAGCAATTTTTCTCAAAAAAAATGATCCAAGTATGGATCTATAGTAGGAGAAGTGCCTTGTCCTTCTGAGGCTCTGATACCATATTAAATTGAGCACATACATCTATGGATCAACACACAACTCAAAAAATAGATCACACAATTTACTCAGTAATTGAAAAATGAAACAGTGCAAAAATGGCTTGCAACTATGAATGCTTTCATTAATAAAAAATAATTAGATAATAATTACAATGAAGTACAATGGCTAAATATCCACATGCAATTCGAATCCATGTGAGGAAATTCGAATTGATTAGACTCTACTTGACTGAATGGTTAACTGACCTTGTCTAAATCATTATCGGAGTTCTAAATCACAACTCAAGTGTCTAATTCAATGTTAACTAAGCCTAACTGACTATGGTAGGTGAGAAATGCACCTCTCCTACATGCAGACATGCAAACCTAGTGCTAATTGAATGTATAGGACTATAACTAAATGTAACTAACTCATAACTGAGCTTGACTAGTCACCAACTCAACTCAACTGACCTTGGTTGGTATCGACACTCCTAGTGGCTCCTAATTTGTAAGGATTGATCTAGGAGGATCCTAAACTGATACATGCAAGTGCAATCAGTGGTAGTAGGCCTAAATTAGTGTTCCCCACACTTCAGTAACTGGAACATGTGCCCAAATTAGGCCAAGTGAACCCAGTAGTGCTAGTGACTAAAAATAGACTGGAAGGACTCTTGATTTAGACATGACTCCTGATTTAGACATATGAAAAAATTGGACAAGGGAGGATTAATAATCCTAATAGGATGAGTATCAGTCTCACACTGAATCATGTTTATCAACCCAAGACCCTAACTGGGTCCTCCATTCTCTCGAAGAATGGTTCTCAATACTAAGTTGAGATTCAGTCTCACACTAAAGGTTGATCAACTGCTTGCAGGAATTTCTTGGACATCGCGTCCCTAGTTCCATAACAGAATATGTCTTTTCCTCTATCTGCAGGATCTACTTGGACATCGCATCCCTTGTCCTAAACTTGAATACCCTATAGGCACATAGGGGCCCTAGCCACATGCTAGGGGATTTTCCATGGCATCAACCTACTTGTTCCTAGACCAAGAATGCCAAGAGACTACTAGGGTCCCTAGGGTACCTTATAGGGTCTTACTCTTCCCTAGTCGACCAACTAGGGTACCATACTCTTTGAGAATGGGTCTCGCAGCTGCAAAAATGTTATCACTGACTAGTGGAAAATGACACTTATTAAGAATATTTATCCAAAATACCTGAATCCAGTTTGGATTTGTCAAATCAGTTTCTAAAGATTAAATATTCTTGCAGATTTAAAATATGCTTGAGGATTTCGATATCCTTGTGGAATGGATCATGCACTAGGTATAAGTCCACACGGTAGGTACTCAATAGGGATTCCTTGATATAGATAAGAAAAAAAACCCATGTGTGATATCGATATCTTATATAAGTAATATCAAGTACTAAGTGTAAGCTGTATTATGCCATATCTAACTACTTCTACCCTTCTGGTTGCCAACACATTTATTTATTTATTTCACATTTATTCCACAGAAGAGGAAGAGACACATAGAATTCAGACAGGGCTGCAAATATATTGAAGAAGAAGGTGGGAAAATCCAATTCTATAATGATGGGCTTATTACATCAATTCTCGAAGAAGAAACGCTGCAAATCTCAAGAGCACTTGTCACTGTTTCGTCTGATATTTCCATACGAGCTATCGTAGGCGTGGGAAATAGCCATACCTTATAGGCCATGCTTGGTTCTCAGTTTGGATATGATCAAGGAGGTGGAAGATAGAGAGGATCCATCCAAAACGCCCTTTTGTGAAAACCCAATAAGGACTCCTCGCTACCTATTCAAGGACACAAACACCAAACCAACTAGAGCTAAATATTTCAAATTGTTTTGCAGAAAGGAAAAGGTCCCCATGTTAGCAACATATGAGGTTTATTGAGCAATGGACTACTAGGTTCGGAGTAGGCACTAAGATTGCTTAACCCATATCTTAAGAAACTCGCTAATTCACCATTTTATTTTTTATAAAACTCATTATGTCCAACACGGGGAATAGTTCATTGCTAGACTCATAGAGACGCTGGATATTGTAATGCACCTGCAGTCCACACCAGGACGTGGCGACCCCTCATTGGGCATGGCGCAGATTTAGAACTAGCTTGCTGTGCTTACTAACCAATTACATGAGCTATTAAAAGATAAAGTGATGCGTGGAATTATTTGGTGCACCCTTTTCATAATAGAGGGGCACCATTGAAACGAATTCCTGAAAGCTTGCTTCCATTAGCTTTATTTTTACAGATCCGATTGGAATTTCTGGGATTTAATAGCACCACTTCAAAATTGCACAAATTGGATGGAGTGGGGGGAGATTTTACTAAATCATTAAAATATCTTGTTGGTCGAGTATTCGCTTGTTTTAGAACGATTTTATTACTATGGGAAAGGTAACCTGCAAATATTAGCTCTAGGTTAATTCCCCATGTGATAAGCTCTCCTCCTTCTAGAGCATATAGTCTACTACACTAGTAGGAACCCCATATTCACTCCACCTTCACTGGTGATAGACCTAGTATCTCTTATACATATACACATAACTTTGATATACCTTTACCATAATTTCCTATGCCTTCCACATAAGAGACAAAGGTTTCCTCTTCGGAAGAAATCTTGATCCGTTTGGTTGCAATAAAAGATTGTTTACACCATGCTCATAGTTGTAAAACTGTTACTGGTGAGCATAAGTGAGTAGAGTTTTAGGATGGGATACACCAGATATTTGTGAATCTTAATAGTATTATTTGTTCACATATTCCATAATGGATAATGTTGGATGATGTATTGGTGTCCCTAGATCCCATGACCAAAACTCCATATGCTTGCAAAAATCACAATTCCGGGTTAACACAATGTATTAAACCAACTTGAGTGTCCTTTGAAAAATATATTCCATTTCATACCTACTTGTGATTGGTGGAGTATGAACGTTGGAAGATGAAGTATCCCACTTGGTTAACATTTGTACACCATCGTGTCTTTCAAAGATGTCCCCATATACTTTTTTGACAGTGTGCAAGGGCATACCGAGGTCTAGTATCTTTCTTCGTGGGTGAATATCTAGGAGAATGTATTAATGAACTAGGATCCTAAGGTTACTACTATATTATTCATCCCTTACAAACTTTAGCGGTCTTAAAGATTCCAATAAACATGCTTCAATTATTGAACATCATCAAGTAAATTTGGCAATGAAACATATGAATCAATGTAACGTAAATGCTATTATGAAATACAAAGGAATCGGATGAATACTGTAAATAACATAAATTAAATAATGTTCTAGCTTACTACAGACGTCTGTAGATATTCAAACAAAATTGAAAGACAAGAAGGAAATAAAGACAGGGCTTCTCATTTTTCTTAGGAATTCTAGGATATTTGTGGGATTTGTAGTGATAATTGGCACATCTTCTTCTAGCTCACGGTCCTTTTAGTTCTTAGGTGGAGGATCCAACTATTGTGAAGGGGATAAATACTTACCAAACTAAGGTTCTGATTGTAAACCTACCATGATTGGGAAAATGTAGTTTGTTCCGAAGCCTTCAAGTGGATCTGCCTAATCTGCTGAATAATCCACCAATTCCTCAAAATACCTTTGCTTCTGTAGGTTTTGATTGCATTTTGTTGCAATCATATGTTGTGACCCGTGCTTCAGTTGAATTGCATCCTATTTTAGCATTGGATCTCTTCCATTGTAAAAGAAAAGACCACTTTATGGGGAATCATGTGAGCTTTTGGAATAGGTGTTTTTTTTCATTTGAACCCATAACCACTGCTTAGTGATTGTTCCTAATAGAATTGTAAATGCAGCCCCAAAATCTTGGAGGCAACTGCAAACTCTGGAGGGAAATGTTTTCACAAAGCCGAGACTAATGCTAGTATGTATGTTAGTTCTTGCATTTCAATTCAAGGGATTCTAGAAGTGATTGTGTTGTAGGTAGATAACAAGGACTATATTCAGAAGTTATATTATGATCATATTCCATTTAAATGTATGGGTTACCATGAATATGGGTATTTTGGAAAAGACTTCCCACTGAATATGGAAATTTTGTAAACGACTGCCCACTGTGGTGGTAAACAGAGTATGGTGGATATAAATAAGGATTAAACCACTTTATAATTGTTCCAAACAAGTTAGTCAAATTCCCATATCAATATTAGATTAATGCTATGGATGAAACACTAGATATAGTTTTATCAATTAAACAGGGTTTGCCATGTATGTATTTTGGCCCACGTTGTTATTTTATATGCATTTTTATTTCCATTTATTATACATTTTCATAGTTTGACAAGTCATAATGATGGCTGATATTTTGTAGGACAACACATAATCAGAACATTGCCATGAACATTATGTAAGCATTCCATATTGAATTAATTTTAGGATTTAGAGATGACTTGACCATTATTCTTAATGGTTTGTTGTTTTTATTTCTCATAGCACAACCTTTGATATAGAAGACACATTTTATTTCTTTCCATTTATCGTTGATTTAGATGAGACCAAGACCTCAAATTTCTCTAAATTCCTTAATGAGAGGTTCGTGAGATGATGATTTAGGCTGATTATGGTATTCCTGTAGCATTGCTTCATGAACCATTCTTTCAAAAAAAAATTTAGTTTATTCTCCTTTATTATGGTGTTAGGATGATAATCTATTTATATATTTATTTTATGTCCTAATTTTGTGATCAATCCCATTTCAGATACAAAACAAATAACTTTGGAAGTGAGTGTATTAATGGAAGTATGAAAACATAATCTATCTTTTTGCAAGGGTTAGAAGGTCCACTAACATTCTAGAATACAAACTAATATTCAAAGGGAGGGTATCTTTAGCCATCATTGTTGTCTCTTTGAGGCTATTTAGTATAGTGAAAGTTGGACTTTAACACCGAACACTTGTGAAAGAGAAGAGATGTAGAAATACATATTAGTTGAGTTAATTGATACAATTTGCTAGCATCTTTTCATTGTGGTTTAATTTCTTACTCTACATGACCATCCCTAACTACCAATACTAACTGTTATTCATTAACTTGATTGGTCACTAACACTCATGATATTTATTACACATTAATACATAATATATTAGGGATCCTAATATATTATTGGGTGTCACTTATTCTAGCACCTCGTCTTAACACGAAATACAATTTTTTTAACTCCACTCAATTTAAAATCCATAGAAACTAACTCAATAACTAAGATTGATTACAAAAGTTGAAGGGCATTCTTGTTCAGTCTTCAATAATGTAACACTTCTTTGGTTCTTAATATCTAAACACTATATTCTGTTGCACTAAAACAAAAACTTGTGATTAGCGTCTCTTTTAGCTTCCTTTTTAGCGTCCACTATCATTTTTAGTGTATTTTTCATCATTTTTTGGAAAAAGTGGACACTTTTCCACAGGATGGCGGTTTTAATGGAATTATTTGCATCCCTTTTTAAACGTTGGAACTATTTTGGACGCTAATTAGCATCCCAATTAGCGTCCCAATTAGTGTACCAATTACCGTCCCAATCAGCATCCTAATTAGCATCCCAATTAGCGTCCCTTTTTAAAAGTTGGTGTTATTTTGGACGCTAATTAGCATCCCAATTAGCATCTGAATTAGCGTCCCAATTAACATCCCCATTAGAATCCCAATTAGCATTCCAATTACCATCCCAATTACCATCCCTTTTTAAAACTTGGCACTATTTTGGATGCTAATTAGAATCCCAGTTAACGCCCCAATTAGCGTCTTAATTAGCATCCCAATTAGAATCCCAAATAGTGTCCCAATTAGCATCCCAATTATCGTCCCTTTTTAAAAGTTTGTGCTATTTTGGATGATAATTAGCATCCCAATTAACGTCCCAATTAGCATCCCAATTAGCATCACAATTATCATCTCAATTAACATCCCAATTGGCATCCCAATTAACGTCCCAATTAGCGTCCACAAAATCATCCCATATAACGATAAGAATAGCCTCCAAAAATCATCATGAATAGCATAGCACCATATATTAATCCAGGGTTAGCGACAAGAATTGTGCCATGAATTTTAATAATAAAAATATTCAACATAGCGCCAAGCATAGAGCCAGGAATTGCGCCTAGAAAGCATCCGACATAGCGCTAGGTATAGATCCAGGTATAGCACCTGGAGTAATGCTAGAAATTTTGGAAGGAACTGCGCTAGGAATTCCACTAGGTTTAGAGCTAGGGATTGTGTTTAGAAAACGTCTAACATAAAGCCAAATATATCAACGTCAATGTCATTGATCATGATTCATGTGATAGCATTTTTGTGTGATGCTATATTTTATTTATGTAGAAGGAGTTCATGCCCACAAATAATATAAAATTAGTGCATATCTCCCTATGATCACTGAATGCATAGCCTCACACACCTCCAATTGAAGTAAGAATGAAGTGTGTTTTTGGATCTAATCATCAACAAAAACAATCATTGGGATCCACGACCTTTGCACCAAGAACCATACTCTATAATTCTCCTAACTTTCTTGCACACATTAAATATCCCAATTTAACATGCAAAGACACCACACTAACAAAGATTTATCCCCAGTAGTGGCTTATGGCCCGATGGATGGATTATGCAGAGCCCCAAATAAATGTTATGGTCTAAGACCATTTCTTTTCACATCAAACCATGCGACATGAATTGAGAACCATCCTTGGTAGTTTAAACCTGAAAATCTTAACAATATTACACTTAAAAGCCAAATTCCTTATGGAGGACATGTATGTTAGCTGGGGGCCCATAAATGGACCATGACCTCCTTATGAAAATATGTAATGTGAGATTTTATATGTGTACATATACCAAGGAATGGACCTTTAAAACCATCCTTAGTTTGCTAATCCTCAAAATGATGACCATATATCACATGTATGTTAAATATTCCTTACAAAAGCTTTATGTGGTGGCCTAAAAGACCATGCATGGACCATGGGACCTATATGGAATTGGTAAAGACTTAGACCCTCCTTAATTTAAATCTTGGTTCATAACAACCATCCTTAGTGTTACAAATCTTGATATGGCCACCATATTCCTCTTGCAGGTTAAATTTTTCCTATGAAGGGCTTATGTGATAACTAAGGCCCTACACATTGCCCATGAGCCATAGAGGAAAATATTGGTGTATGGATTTGTATTTTTGCATTGGACTATTGAATGGGAAATGAGAACAACACTTAGCATCCAAAGCTTTAAATTAGCACCATATCCCTCTCACATGAAAAACTATGGTGGCTCAAGGCCCTACACGTCGCCCATGAGCCTCAAGGACAAATGTTATGGAAAACCAACCTATATATTGGAACCAAACCATGTATTAGGCACAAAAATTAACCTCTAATGTGGAAAAACTCAAAATCACCACCATAATGCACTCGAGGGATGATATTCACTACCAATTTCTTATGTGGTTGTTGTGGCCCAATGCATGACCCATGAGCTCCACAGAAAAATGTTATGGCTCAAGACCTTGAATTTCAACCCTAAAACATTTTATGATTCTAAATACCATCAATGGTTTGCTAAAGCTTGCAAGAAACACCATATCTCACTCATATTCCAAAGATTCCCTTTGTAGAACTTGTGTGGTGGTCCAAGGTCCCATGTATGGACCATGAGATCCAAAGACAAATTCATGGGTCAATAACTTGTATTTTTGTATCAACCCTAACTTGGACACCAAGAAAAATCCCCATTATAGGATCATATATCGTTGACATGATGAAGATTCCATTTGTAAGGTATGTGTGGTGGTGAAACATTGAAGGAATGATTAAATTTTTAATGAAAGTGTTAGAACTAATTAAGATGCCATTTAAGGTGTAATACCAAAATAATAATACTAATAGTAAAATTTCATTTTTAAAATACTTATGCGAATACAATGGACCGTTCAAGACCCTATTGTTATTTCCCTCAATTAGACCTATATTTCTTCCCTTCAAAGGCACCAAAATCTCTTTCTCCTTTCTTTATTAGGTTTTCCTTACTTACCATAAGCCGCTTAGGAAAAACCCCAAGGAGAGTTAAAACTTCCAACCGATCGGTCGAACCCGACCAGACTTACTAAGATGCCAACCAGAGAATGATTGACTTGCCTGATCTGATAGTAAGTGAGCCAACCAAGCAGATGTCTTTCCTTGCAATATGATTTGGATGATTGCTTGCAATATTGGAGTCTTTAATAATTATTTATGATGGATAATACCTCCAAGTCGTGTAACAGAAGAGACTGTCACTATTAAGTGAATTGAACCTATAGCAGCGTTACCCTGTGAAGGGTCTCTCCTGTGTTGATAAACCAACATTTTGAAGGCCATCTACAACACTTTAATTCATCACTTGGTGAAAAAGTAACTATGGTGGAGATGATATATCTGTAGCAGCATTTATGGGCACACGAATTTATTTACTCAGTCATTTCAACACTTTATTCCCAGGCATGTGAACTCTCTCAAACTTGATATGTTCAGATTTGATTTTTCTTAACGCATTTGATGTCATGAATGAGTTGTTAATGTAAAATATCAGTTCATGGTGTATTTCTCCCAAAACATGATAAGTGACAGTCACTTACAGTAATAGTGTGTAAATGTTCATGGTGTCTTTCTTCTAAAACATGATATGGATATGATTTGATAATGATAAGACTATATCATCCGTTCTTGTGAGGTAGTAGGGCTCCTTGATCATTATTATTGCAATTATATTGGTGATGATTGCGATGAAGACAATGATGTTGATTTATTGTATGATGATGATGACGATGTGGATGTCAACGATTATTATGCATGTGGTATCACTTTTGGATCCTAATTGATTCTAATGGCACCAAAAATTTTGTAACGACATCTAAAAAATCCTTATATTATCATTGAAATGACTATAACGACGTATAAATGACCTTAACAATTACATGAAATTAATCCTAATGTCGATGAGTGATTAAGAACAATAATGGCATATGAGGGACCATAATGAGCATGATGACAATGATTTTGTTGATGATGACTTAATGCTGATGATTATGATGGTTAAGATGACGGTGATGTACCATATGGCATTGATGATGATGATGATGATGATTACAACCTTGATGTCCACGATGATGATGCATGTCATAATACTTCTAGATACTGTAGGAATTGAGATATTGGAGCTAATAACAAGTAATAGAGGTTGTGAGGTATTGACCATAAAAATATTGTTATCCATTGGGTTTTACATTAACTGATATGGCCATTGGGTTTAGTATTTCCCCCACCCCCAAACCCCCAACCCACCTACACACACCTTGTAGAGAGGCAGTACAATACCATTTATCTCCATTCCTTTCCATGAAAATCTACATTTGAATTTCCAACCCGAACTTCGATAAATTACCCATTTAAAAATTATTCATGGGTATTAAACATGAATGTTAGGATCTCCCACAATGGATCCTTGAACATTCATTCAATCTTCACATCAACCAAGAGAACAAGTTGGTTGGCTCATTCATCTCTCAAAATCATAATTGAATTGGTTGTCAATGTGGGCTCCAAAGTTTTGGTTTTCTTTATTCTTCTTAAGAATAAAGACATGAGGACAATGGAGTGGTTTTTTTTTGGATAATGGGAAGAACCCCCATGACTAGCAGGTTTTCCATTTGGTAAGTTACCACAAAATGGGGGCATCTAAGCCGTAAAAATCACCCGAGGATTGCACCAACCCTTAACATGGTTGGATTTTTGGAATACGTGGGATTTGAACCTGCGACCTTTCCTCTTAGGGGGTGTCTTAACCATACCTTGCCACCAACATTTCTACATCTCACGGATAGGAAAATGGAGTGGGTTACATAGAAAAAGAATTCACATTATTATCCATATTCCAGATATTTTCAGAAATTTAATTGGGCGGGTAAGAACATATGGATAATAACAACATGTAAATAGTTGGAGGATAAGGTGGGGTGGGAGTGGGGCCACATACCCTTTGCTAGGTTTGCATGGTGGTTAAATATCCCATGCATTGTCCATGAGTATTAGTGGTAAACGTTATAGTTTAATACCTTCAATTTCAACCTCTACCTATGGAATGATCCCCAGGGATCATGATTACTTTTATCAACCTTACATTTCCACCAAATCACACTTGTAGGAAACAATCTCTTATGAAGTACATTTGTGATGATTGGAGCCTCACACAATTCCTATAAACCCCAATGATAAATTTTATTTCCTAATAGGTACCCTATATTTCATCCTTAAACCATGTTCTAAGAGGGCACACAAAATATGAGATCTAATGGACAAACCAAAACTTAAGAAAACCACACAAATATTTTCATATATATATAATAATAATAATAATAAATAACTAAAAAATGGAAACATAAAACAAAAATTCAAAACACTTTCCTCCCTTACCTCTTGTGCACTTCCAATCAGACACACCGCCTTCGATCAGGGACACACATAGACCCATTACTTAGGCACATGTGTTCAAAAACATGTTCGAAGATAGGGGATATGAACTCCCAATAGAGCCTCAAGGATGCGATTCCTCATGTATCTTGTTGTTTCTCTTAGATTACTAGGACTTTGAACTCGTGGAATAAACCTATTGCCAATGCCAAGTCTAAGGTTAGTTGAGAACCACTTTCCACATGTCATTATTAATTGAATTTCATAACATATTTCAAAACTTTTTGTTTGGCTGCCTCCTCATAAGTGAAGGATTCAGAGTCAATGGCATGGCTTATATGAGATATAAAACTAGAAAAAACTTTGAAGCCTCACAATATGCTTCTTAAAGAGATCAAGTGAATACTCCCTGGCCTCCTCCCTTTGCTCATCTTAACGAGATGACTCATGGACTTGGCTCACTTCTATATCATCGGGAGGCTCTCTAAATAAATTTCTCAAGGGAGATCACATATTTACTTTGTAATCCCATTTTGCTAGGGTTTGAGGAGCACAGTTGGCTCCCTCTTGATCTTTGAACTTACCATTTGTTCCAATATAGTAAGAACAAGCCATCAATAACAAATGTCTGGAATATTCTCTTTTGTTGACTCAGTAACATAACAACTATTCTATTGTATTTTTTCAAGTTGGAGCACACTTCATTGTATTAAAAAACTACTTAGACTATGCCATAACCATATTGGGGCATCTGCATGCAATCAAAGCTTGAGAGATGTAAGAATGATAAGGATTGGGCACCTAAGAAAAAATAATACACAACTCATAAAACATTAAAAAAAAATTCCTACATACCAAACAAGTTATCAAAGCTAGCATAACCGGGCTTGGGGCATCGAATATTTTTGTTCAACACTTGTCGTGAAATCATACATGTATGTGATGGAGGGGCCTAAGTTAATTGAATCATTGCAACTCACTACATATTTGAGTCTCAACACTCTGCCTTTTAAATTGAACCAAAATACCAAAAGAAGTTTATTAATGGATAGATTTGAGAAATTTCTAGGTGTGACTAATTAAGGACTTGTGGCTCTAAGTTGTGTTTTGTACCAGTCCACGATTCAGTGAATCAATAGTCACGGGTAGGAATTTAAGTTATTTAATGAAAACAATTAATGTTTATAACCTCTATGTCAAAACCTTTTTCCATGCTAATGCAGGCCACTACCCTCTTTATTGTCTTACCAAAAGGCATGATAATGATGAAGAAGACCTAAAATTATGGAATTTACCTTCAAATAATGCCTTGCAATCACATTTGTAAGGAGTGATAAGAATATCACAAGAATCCAACGTGTCAAATCTCAGTTGATAGTGTTAATCAAATACTTATATGGTAAATTTAATATAATACTTACTTATAGTTGTCTCTTACTCTTTGCGTCTTGACACATCTAATATTTTATGGTTGTCTTTGCACCTTGACCCAATTCGTATTATAAGGTGAGGATGTACATGCATAATAATCCTTAAAGAGAAGAGGATTTAAAGACAAGTAAGGATTTATATGTAAAGACAAGAAGGATTTAAAGAGAAGAGGATGTAAAGACAAGTAATTTTTATATGTATTTTGGTAGCGATGAGGACAAAAGTTGTGAGAAACCACAAATGTTTGGAAAGACGAAGGGAGATTACATCACGATCATGCCACCCATCAAAATGAAGGCTATTCTTGAGCCAACAATTTTTTTAAAATTTTTATTAATAACCATTGTTTCTCCATATCGTGTGCCCAAGGAAACCTCTCTAAAGCAATGCATAAATTGACTTCTGCACACTTTGTGATCCTAGCTATATGCCATTATTTGTATTTGCATGACATTGAGTGTTCTTTATAGTTTTCATGAGTCCATGATATTCATGCAAGAAATGAAGTCTTGTAGAGGAGCACTTATCAAACCGACCTTTTAAATTTCATTTTGACAAAAAAAGAGTGGAAATTGGTATCGAGGTTCACATAGGTAGTAGGCACAAATTTTTGAGCTCCTTTCGGGCCTAGTAGTAGATTAATAGTTGTTCTTTTTTGTTATAGTCATAGTTTTTGACAAAATTTCGCACTTTAGATTGCAGCCCCAAGTGACTCGGGAGTCAGAGTCACATTTCGGTGGCTAGTGCCTTGTAGTCATCAATCATAAATGACGATCTTACACAACTAAGCAATTAAGCAGTGAGTCCATGACATGATTAAATGATTATAATTGATCATATTTTCAATGTTTTGCATAATGAGTTGAACTTTATAGCATAGGAATTTCAACATCTTTTGGATGGGTAATTTCAAAAGTTACCCACCCCCACCCTTTTTTTTTATGGGTAATTTCAAATTTGTGATTTTTTTATGAGGCCTAAACACATGTATCACTCAGCAAATGGCTTCTGCAACGCAGGTCGCGAAGCTCAAGGGATTGTGCAATGTCGGTTGTGGTTTGTTTGTGTTGTGCAATAGCTGAGGCTTCTATCAGGCGAGGGTTTTTAACAAGCCAGCTGAGCCACCAATATTTGAGCTCTCCACCATCGCAATGGCACTAGAATGTAGACCTCACGGCTTTCAAAACCTTCAAAAACGGTAAGAGCTTTCATCATTTTCATGAATTCATTCTGTCTGGAAGGGCTAGGAAGGGTTCAATTTTGAACGCCAGTGGAAATGCATTGGACTCAATATAGATCATGCTAGATTAATTTTTTGATTTTTTTATGAGGCCTATACACATGTATCACTCAGCAAATGGCTTCTGCAACGCAGGTCGCGAATCTCAAGGGATTGTGCAATGTCGGTTGTGGTTTGTTTGTGTTGTGCAACAGCTGAGGCTTCTATCAGGCAAGGGTTTTCAAAAGCCAGCTAGCCACCAACATTTGAGCTCTCCACCATCACAATGGCACTCGAATGTAGACCCCACGACTTTCAAAACCTTCAAAAATGGTAAAAGATTTCATCATTTTCATGAATTCGTTCTATCTGGAAGGGCTGGGAAGGTTTTTCCAATGGGAAAAACTACAACCAGGTTTCACCCATAACACTTTAATGTATAACAAGATTACCAATCTTCTTGCTCACTCTGAGGAATTTGAAACCCTGCAGAAGATTTTAACAAAGATTCTACCTACACGTCGCAATTATTATGTGAAAACATTTTCCTTTGTCGCCTCCTGGCATGATGATTCGGATATGCTGAATAGATGAATATCCTACTGCATGAAAAATATGGTGAGAAGGATGACCAATTTTGGTAGGAACCTTATCTATATATATCATATTAATGTCTGGTCCAAAATCTATCAAGGTGGGAAAGATAAAATCTTCATTTTCAATCCTGATTCCGAGAGAGATAGTATATCTTTGGTGCACAATTGAATTTACTCTGAAAGCATCAAAATCAGAAAGTTTAGGGCCTCTTATGTCAGTGAATTTTTACCCTTAATCTCCTGGCTCTTGATCCTCTATTTCTTCTTCCTGTTTCGCTGTGCCTTCACATGGAATGTGGGAAAAGAGTGTAGGTTTAGGCTCGAGATCAGAATTACAGGCTAGCTCAAGCAGGCTATGTTTACAGATTTTTTATTACCATTGATGGAGAAGAATGATAGTGGTGATGAGGAGGATATATTTTATGGTAGTAAAAGAAATTCCAAAAAGCCACAAGATGAAGAAATTTGTGTTATGGATACTTCACCTGAGGTGGACAGCATGCAACATATAGTTTCTCTGTTTATGTCTCTGCAAACATATGCAGGGGATGATTTTGATTACAGTACTCTTTACAGTGAAGGGAACGCCAGTTCTCACAGCTCCTCAAGAAATAATCCCTTTGTTATATGCAATGTGACCAAAATATGGGACAAATATCTTACAGAAATTGCAGTTTATTCATGGATTTCCCCAGCTAAATTCCTGGATTTCGTGGAAACTGTACCATCATTCAGTAGGCCTGCTCATGATTAGATCTACAAAGCCATTCACATATACCTCAAGGTTGGCCTAATTAAACTTTTAGCGAGTGCTCTTCTTTTAGTAAATATAATTGAATTAAACTTTTAGTGAGTGCTCTTCTTTTAGTAAATATAATTGATTTAGTTGATATTAGTAAAATACATAATTAATTGTTGACAGGGGGAGTATAGTTAGTTTCGATGGGATGGTGTATTGGTTAGTCCGAAAGTATGTAAGCAGACTTATGTTTTATTATGACAAAAGACAGTTCAAATTTTACCTTTTTCCGAGTTAAACCAGATTTTAAAAACACATTCTGGTTCTTTTTTTTAAAGAGAAAAGTTGAAATGTGTTGTTAATATGCTTCTTAAAGCTTGACTTTTTGAAAGTAAGAACTTATTTTTTTCATGTGTATACAAATGCATCACAGAACTTTTAGGGAGTTCAAGTGTATAGTTAAGGAGGTCATTTTATCCATATAGAAACAGATTTGACAAATGAATGTAGCGTGTTTGCATATTTTGATGGTCAGAAAGTGGGGTGTTATTTCAGAAAATTGTTGGTGTATTTTTTAATTGGAATTTGTTATGGTTTGTAAGTCCTTAAGTCAAATCTAGTCTCTGTTTTGTGTGAAAATTATGCACAAAAGTCCAGGTTCTTCTTACAATGATAGTTAAACATTAATATAAAGACAAAGGTGAAAATGTAGCCTTTTACAACTGACCTAAATGAAAACAATGCCACCTTACACTAGAATCATACATTTTTAATTGTTTTGCCTCAGGGTTAAGTTGTACTACAAGATGTAGTTTCATCAACATGTATTTGAAATTTGAATTTTTAAATAATGAAACTGAGATGAAGTAAACAAACTAGTTAATCTATATCATTTGACTATCTTGTTGTGTAGAATTGTTATGGCATTCATGTTAATATGTATTTCAGGTGTATAGTCAAAGAGGCATTCTTATCCATATAGACACGGATTTGAGAAATGAATGAGTGTGTTTACACAGATTAGATGGTCAGAAAGTCGGGTGTTATTTGAGGAAATTGTTTTTGTAATTTTAAATTCGGAATTCTTTTTTGGTTTGTAAGTCCTCAAGTACAGCCAATCACTGTTATGTTTGAGAAATTAGCATGGAAGTCCAGGTGTTTTTTACTCTGATAGTTCATTAATTATATAAAGACTGATAAAAAATAGCCTTATTTCAATTTTCTACAACTGACCTAAATGAAAAATATGCCAACTTACACTAGAAACTTACATTTTCAAATATTTTTCCTTAGGGATAAGGTATACTATGAGACAGTTTCCTCAACACATCTTTGAGTGTTTGAATATGGAACTAAGATGCTATAAACAAATCAGGTAAAGGATATATTATATGACTATCTTGTTATTTAGAGGTGTCATGGCTTCCATGTTAACATAGCTTCAGCTAAAGTGGACTTTTGTAATATTAAAATCTTGTAATATATTTTGTAGCTCATTCAGCACGAAATTTGGGATCCTATGATTTATTGAGTTTTTTCCAAATGCATGTGATTGTTTACCTAAGAGAAGCTATGTCTCATTTGAGTTTGCCTTGTATTTGTAAGATATAATTTGTGAAATATGTTAAGCTAGTAGTTTGCACTGTTATCATCTTTTAACATATACAAATCACTCTTACAGGTGAATAGGTGTGGTCTGGAGAAGCAAAAAAAACTGAGCTTAAAATATTCTAGTCCTTATCATTTATCATGTGGCCATTTGGAAAACTAGCTGGAATAGGTCTGTTTGAACCATCATCAAATACTGAGATGAAGTCCAAGGATTAGGATAAATCAAACAGAAAAAAATAGGATTCTTTGGACAAGCTTATTAGGCAAACGATGGGAAAGGATTCTCTTTTGTCATTTTCACGGCCTAGAGAAAATTCTATGCACCTGATGAATTTGTTGCATGCCTTAGATCAACATAGTGGGAACAAGCTTTCAAAAATATCAACGGTTGATCCGTAGGACCTCAAATTTAGTGCATTAAAATTTTGTTGTAAAAGAATGCGTGCAACAGGTTGATTAAAGGAATAGCATTAACAGGAATTAAATGCTCAGAACAGGAATGAAAAACAAGACTGATAAACAAATGCCAAGTAGAAAACACAGAACCCAAAGTCACAGACATAAATTGATAACGGAGTTCACCCCCCTCCACTGGGCTACGTCTCTGGGCCCCTCTCCAATGGGAACCGATCCAATTGATGGCTTTAAAAAAATGGTACAAATGATTATGGACTCTGCAATCCAATTTTAGCCGTATGGACAAAAGTCTGCAAGACCTCTTCTCTGGACTAATGCAAATTGTCCTTCAAAACAAAGAACATCCAGCTAAACAGAGAAAACAGTCGACTCTTTACAATCACAGCAACTGGACATTTACAGTAAAGTCTTCAAGACCTCCTCTATGAAAGTTACAAAACTGGACTTCGACAGCCAAAAGAAGGAAAGTATAACTGAGAATGGTCGACTTCAAAAGGAACAGCATAATGCTCTCTCCAAGCTTCTCATTACCGAGAATACAGTTTCCCTGTGCTCCCAACGAACTGCATTTTTCCATCGTCCCCAGCTTCCTCTATTTAAGCTTCATAAGTAACGGATTTTCCTTCTTTCACACAGCCATTACCAAGGAGACAAAACGTAAACGAAATGCGATTGTTCACATCCCCTGCCAAATGTTAGAATAATCAACCCATAGTATTACCCACTTAGACATTAATTCATTTATTTTTGTCTTATTTGCCTAGTCCATGAGTCCCACCATGTGCAAGTTGCTAATTGCCTATCCATAGAGGTCAAACTTGCCATCTTTGACTCATGTAGCGCTTGGGAAAGCCTTAGGAATCAAATCTACTTTATTCCTGGCCTCCTAGGTGCCCTTCTGCTTTTTCTGCTTTATTGCCTACTTTTTCAGTGTTTTAAGGCACATAGGAAAGCAAGACTAGCTGAGGTGAACTAGTTTTTTGTCCTCTTCATCCTCCACTCTTTTCTCCATGCAAAAGCATGTATGAGCTGCCATTCCACTACTCTTTAGCCTTCCCATGTTCCCTTTCCAATTCGTGAGCTCCATGACAGATTTGGGATTAGCTTTTTACACCTATGGGGGTTTTGCCTATTTTGAGTAAGCCTGCTTTATGCTAGTTTTGGATGCCTCCTTATGCATTCGACCTATTGATGTATTCTATATATTCAGCAACCTATTTTATTATAGGGTTGGCTATTGTACACTCAGTTAATATAATTTTTTGTTACAGCTCCATATTCAGTCTCCATTGTTAGCAATTTTGCATGATCAATTGATAATTGTTGTGGGTAAAATTAATCTGCT
>LPNX011206248.1:263474-304679 GCA_001517045.1 Pseudotsuga menziesii | reverse complement strand
CCCCATTGGAGAGCTTTTGGACCACCAAAAGCCTGAATTATTCTGCAAGTAAGTGAGGGTAAAGTTCCCTCACTTTACCAATATCCATCCATCTTGCTTTGCTGGATGCATTCCTTTCAGCCCCACGCGAAGGTACTTAGCATTCCCCCTTCGTGAAGTCCTTATATTTCTGTCAAGAATAGCATCATCCTGCAACTCTCTCATATATTCAGGTGCTAAATCATCTATTGAAGGAATCTGTATGTTAATTTCTTCATCCATGATCATAGGAGGCTCATACAATTTAAGATTCTCAACATTGACAACTGAATAAATTTGCATGTATGGAGGTAAATTCAAGCGAAACGGATTAGTACCAATATTTTCCAAGATCTCAAAAGGACCATACCTGATAGGATTAATCTTTTTACCTTCACCTTTCATCCTTTCTTTGGTGATATGTAACCAAACTTGGTCACCAACCTGAAATTGATGATCAATTCGATGCTTGTCATGCCTGGCCTTGTACTTTGCCTGGCCCTTCTCCAACTGTTCTTGGACTGCCTGTTGCACTGCTTGGATTCTCTGAATGAAATTCAAAGCTTTACCTGCATCATGATGTCCATCCACTGCATCTTTTCCAAAAGAGAAGTCCATCGGTGTTTTTGGCAGATATCCAAAACAAGTTTCAAAACGAGATCTTTTCGTGGAAGAATGAACTGCATGATTGTAAGCATGCTGTATATACTGCAACTGCTCATCCCAAAGTTTAGGATGCTTACTACAATATCCTCTGAGCAGCTGAACCACTGTTCTATTCACTACCTCGGTTTGCCCATCGATCTGTGGATGAAAAGCTATACTTTTCTTCAGTTTAGTGTCCATAAGCTCCCATAAAGTTGACCAGAATTTTCCCAAGAACCAGGAATCTCGATCAGATATAATAGACATGGGCAGCCCAAAATGTACCCAAACATTTTGAAAGAATAAAAGAGTTGTTTGTTCAGCAGTGATCTGCTTGTTACATGGCATTAAGATACACATTTTTCTGAATCTATCCACAACAACATATAGGTAATCATGCCCTTTTCTAGACATAGGTAGTCCCCCTACAAAGTCCATAGAAATACTTTCCCAAGGACGAGAAGAAACTAGAAGAGGAGTGTACAAACCCAATTTCCTATTGCTAGGCTTACTTGTTTCACACATAACACAACCCCTTATATATTTAGCTACAGTTTCTTGCATTTGAGGCCAATAACAATGATTCTACATTACAGACAATGTTTTACTTACACCAAAATGTCCTGCAATCAATGAACTATGTGCTTCTCGAATCACATGCACTCTTTCTTTCTCTGGAATACAAAGTTTACCGAGACGATACAAGAGCTGTTCATGCACAAAATAGTTCTCTTCCTGTTTACCATGTATAAGTGATGCATATACTTCCTTAAAATCTTTATCTTCTGCATACTGTTCAATATAACTTTCATGTGTTAATGAACTGTTCTGAAGAATGATTGAAGCATTCATAGGTGGCCTTGATAACATGTCTGCTACTTTATTATGAATTCCCTTTTTGTACTTAATGACGAGATGAAACTGTTGTAAGAACCCCATCCATCTTAAATGCCTACTTTGTTGTATTTTAGTTTGAGATTGTAAATATTGAAGTGGTTGATGATCAGTATGTATGACTGTCTCTTTTCCCATGATATAATGTTTCCACTTCTTCACACTCTGTACTAAAGCATACAATTCTTTGTCATAGTTCGGATAGTTACTTACCGCAGTAGAGAATGTTTCTGAATGGTAACAGACTAGCTTCCTTCCTTGCATCAAAACTGCTCCCATGGCAAACCCACTAGCATCGGTTTCGATCTCAAATGGCTGCTGCAAATCTGGCAATGTCAGAACTAGTGTTGTACTGATCTTTTCCTTCAAAGTGTCGAAGGCTCTCTGATGCTTGCCTCCCCACTGGAAAATCTCTTTAATGCTTGTCAACGCATGTAATGGAGCAGCAATGGAAGAAAACCCAGAAATGAATTTCCTCCAATACTGAACCGCACCTAGAAAACTTCTAATTTCAGCAACGGTGTTAGGCTGTGGCCAGTTCACAATGACAGCAACCTTGGCTAGGTCCACTCGCAGGTGGCCTCCACCAATAATATGGCCTAGATATACTAAAGAAGTTTTAGCAAATTCACATTTAGACATTTTTACATAAAGCTTTTCCTTTCTCAGTACATCTAATTTTTTTTTCACATGTACAACATGCTCTTCCCAGGTGTTGCTAAACACAAGGATATCATCTAGATATACAATTACAAAATCATCAATGAATGAACGAAAGACATCATTCATGACCCGCATGAAAGTAGCAGGTGCGTTACAGATCCCAAAAGGCATCACAAGCCATTCATACAAACCCTGTTTCATTTTAAAAGTTGTTTTCCAAGCATCATGCTTGGCAACACAGATTTGATGATACCCACTATGCAGATCCAATTTTGTAAAATAAGTTGCATGTTTCAACTGATCAAGAAAATCATCAATACGAGGAAGAGGATACCTGTTTTTAATGGTGATTTTGTTAAGGGCCCTATAGTCAATGCACATTCTCCAAGACCCATCCTTCTTCGGAACCAAGACTATAGGAGAGCCACAAGGAGAAGTGCTAGGCCGGATGACCCCCTTCTTAATCAACTCCTTAACTTGCTTCTTGATTTCTTCGTTCTGTATTACAGACATCCGGTACATGGCTATGTTCGGGAGTGGCACGTCTTGCTGCAAATGTATCTCATGCTGAATCTCTCTCTTTGGTGGTAACCCCTTCAGATCTTGAAACAAATCACCATACTCAGAAATGATCTCAATCAGTTCAGATTTATGCTTAGGGTCACATTCTTCAAAAGATTTAGAGACTTCATCATTTTTCATCTTAACCATCATCAACACAAAGTTCTTACTAGCATTTACCAACCTCTTCATTTGTCCTGCAGAGACTATTGCTAGATTGGTTTTTATCTTATGTGCTCGTACAATATATTCCATACCTTCTTTAAAAAGATGATACTTAGTCTGCTCTCTATAAAAGACTGCTTTCCGGTCATACAAATATGGACTCCCAAGTACAATTCCACAAATGTCAAGTGGCACTACATCTAGTTCTACCTCATCCCTAAACTTTTCAGTAATTGCAAATTTTAATACACATTTCCTTGTAACTTGCAATCGTGTATCATTAGTAACCCAACCTAGAGGATAGGGCTTTTCGTGAGGCACAGTAACTAAATGCAATTTCTTAACCACTTCTTCTGATATCAGATTTACTTGTGAACCACTATCAAACAATGTATCAATCTTTGTGTGATTTGCAATGACACGAACATGAAATAGTGCACTTCTATCTTTATCATTTTGCTTAGAAGTAGATGGCAGACTTGTTCTTGCACTAGAACTTGATTGTGCATCAATGGGAAGTGAGATACTTTTATCCTTACCTCGGATTCCGACAGCTGTAACCTTTGTTTCATCACCTGAATCGGATCCCAAGTCTTGAATAACAGCTGCAGTAGCTTTGGCTTTTCCTTTATCTTTCTTTCCTCCGTACTTCTTTGGCCTTAACTCCGGATGAAGTTCCAACACTTAGAGACATCATGTCCCTTCTGACAATGCGAACACGTAGGCTTTTCACCTTATTTCTTAACAGTAGCCATCTTCTTTTTCCCCTTATATTTACCTTTTGATTTGCTGTAAAATTTAATTGAATTCTTCACAAAAGTATCATTAGCATGATTACCCCTGGCCTCTAAATGGGTAGCTTGAACACATACATCGTCTAAATTACTAGGATTAAACATCAACAAAGTATGCTTCAAATAAGAATTCATTCCACCAATGTACTTAAGAAGAGTTTCCTGTGTATCTAATGAAATATTCAATGCAATAGCCCTCTTTCTGAATTCATGAGTATAATCTTGAATGCTTTGTCCTTTAGCTTGTCTAAACATTTGCCAATTCATGGTTAATTGTTGCATGTGACCTAAAGGATAAAATTTCTTCCTCAATACTTCAATGAATTCATTCCAGATTGAAATAATTTTACCATTCTTTCGAAGATCTTGCTGAATCTTGCTCTCCCACCAAGTAAGAGCCATTCCACTCATTCTCAAAGTGGCCAATTGAATCCTGGAAGGGTCATCATTAATGCCCTGCACCCTGCAATATACTTCAAGCTGCTTGATCCAATTGTCTAATTTTTCAGCATCTACATCTCCATTATAAATAGGTAATTCAAATTTTACATCCAATTTGAAATAAGGCATATTGGGACTTGCATTATGAGAAGTATGAGAAGAAGAAAAGGTCCGATTAGTGTCAGGAGGATCACCATCACCTCCTACTCCTTTACCCTTTTCTTCCAGCTTCACTTCTGCATCTCTAGATGAAGATCTTTCTTCTTTCTTCTTCCTTTCTGCTCGCTCTTTGAGTAGAATTTCCATCATGGCTTTCATGCTCATAAAATCCTCTAGAAACTCAGTTTCAGAAATAATAGGTTTTTCCCGTTCGGTATGTCCTTCTTCTTCCCCTCGTGGAGAAGACATGGTTCTTGAGAATGTTCTCCTGGAGCCAACCTCAGGATCTCCTTCAACTAATTCCCCTTCACCAAGCTTTAACCTGGACCTGGTAAGCATTCACAAACTTGCACAACAGTCAACCAGCTCTGATACAAAATATGATCCGTAGGATCTCAACTTTAGTGCATTAAAAGTTTGTTGTAAAAGAATGCGTGGAACAGGTTTATTAAAGGAACAGCATTAACAGGAATTAAATGCTCAGAACAGGAATGAAAAACAAGACTGATAAACAAATGCCAAGCAGAAAACACAGAACCCAAAGTCACAGACAGAAATTGATAACGGAGTTCACCCCCCTCCACTGGGCTATGTCTCCGGGCCCCTCTCCAATGGGAACCGATCCAATTAATGGCTTTAAAAAAATGGTACAAATGATTCTGGACTCTGCAATCCAATTTCAGCCGTATGGACAAAAGTCTGCAAGACCTCTTCTCTGGGCTAATGCAAATTAGCCTTCAAAACAAAAAACAGCCAGCTAAATAGAGAAAACAGTCGACTCTTTACAATCATAGCAACTGGACATTTACAGTAAAGTCTTCAAGAACTCCTCTTTGAAAGTTACAAAACTGGACTTCGATAGCCAAAAGAAGCCAAGTATAACTGAGAATGGTCGACTTCAAAAGGAACAGCATAATGCTCTCTCCAAGCTTCTCATTACCGAGAATACAGTTTCCCTGTGCTCCCAACGAACTGCATTTTTCCATCGTCCCCAGCTTCCTCTATTTAAGCTTCATAAGTAACGGATTTGCCTTCTTTCACACAGTCGTTACCAAGGAGACAAAACGTAAACGAAATGCGACTGTTCACATCCCCTGCCAAATGCCCACTCGCTATCATAATAGGTTGTTCATCTCCTGAACCAAAGAACCAAAAGAAAACGTTACCAATGCGTCAGTTCCATTCCCTGAGACGTTGCATCCAAACTGTGTACCAACTGCAAAAACCATGATGGAAAATCCCCATGCGAACGCATGCTGAGTATTTGAATCGGAAGTTTTAGTTATCCAGGATTCCGCCGTTGCGGAAGAGTGATACGCAACGGGCTCCGATATTTTTCCTCCGATGATCTCTGTCTCAATCATATGTCGGCTGGTTTTCGAGTCGGAACGCATGTTACTTTGGTCTCCGCAGTTGCGGATGGTCAGACGGTAAAGTCTCCCGATTCGACTTTTCAAACCGTAAGTCTTGGGCTTCCGTCGTTGCGGCTGCCGAAAGCGTTGTTCTTCCGATGAAGCTAGTGGCCGTCGTTGCGGACTGCTTATCGCTCCGACTTCTAATTCGTTCCAAACATCTTTAAGCTTCCACCGTTGCGGAAGGGGAAAAGCTTCCGATCCCCGACATTGCGGACGAGGAAACGCTTTCGAGCCCCGACGTTGCGGACGAGGAAAGGCTTCCGAGCCCCACCGTTGCGAAAGGGAAAGTGCTCTTCTGTCCTCCGATCTACGCGGCTTCTTGGTGTATCCGTCGTCCGATTTCCTTCACGCGCGGCTTCTAGGAACCATGTACCATATTGGATCGTTAAGGAGAAATAATCCTTCGGATCAACGGTTGAACTTGGAATGGATCCAATTGATTGTTTGTAAGAGAATATAGGTGGTGGCCCCTTTTGAACAGAGTTGAATGGTGTAAAGGAGTCAATACACAACAATGTGAAGGAAAAAGGATCTGTTGGAAGGGGGCTGCAGAATAGTACAGAGCAGATGCCTTCTCTCAAGTTTCCCAAGGCTGTAGTTGCCTTTGCCCAGGTTGCAGCAAAGGTCAACGGTGAGCCTAAAAAATGTATGTCAGTCCCATGCATCGGGTATCTTTTGCGTAGTTGTTTACTGGGTCCTTGTCTTGCTTAGTCGAAATTAGTTCCATTTCTTATCAATTCGTCTTTACAGATCTTCCTGGATGCCCCTTGTTATCTAAAGTGCAGATGATTAAATGTGAGAAATGCTCACGGGATTTATGTTCTCGTCTTAACCATCGGAGGCACATTCAAGTACAACACGGTCTTTTAAATTTTGAAAAGGTGTTTTTTGCTGAGCTGATATTTCAATAAGTTACTATCAATTCATGTGTTTTTGCTCATGCTTTGTGTCATATCTAGTTATGTATATGTTTGCAATTTAAATTTTTGGTCAGATTCATACTTAATTCTTGATTCTTTTATCCTTTTGATGTTTTACAGGAGGATTCCCTAAAAAAGAGGGTATATATGGCCGAATTTTGGGACAAGGTGGCTTACACACTTGTGCTATGATATTTTTCTTCTTGGGTGATTTTTCACCAGTTTGCACTTTTAAAACCATAGTCAACAACACTCCTAAATGGTTCTTTTATTTGGGAATATGCATCTTTCTGTGGATGATGTTGAACAGATTGTATTGCTTAAGAACACAATGCTAGAAGTGAAAAGCCTGCCAATATTCCCAAATATTCTTGTTCGATGTTATCTTTCTATGAGAAATGAAGGTATGAATAGGTAATGTATGACAGATGTGTCAAAATTGCTTAACTGCATATGTTTTGTTCCACAGGAAATTCATGGATCCTCCATTGTTAAGTCCATGTCAGCTTTTATTTGAAAACCAACACTTCCTTCTTTGCCACAGTTTTATGTCAAAGTTGGGGATGCTCTTCTGGTAATTACTGGATCATGTTTGCTTGTTTTCATGATCACATAATACAGTGAAGTCCTTTTGATGCTAATTGATTTATTTTACTTGACATGATGTGGTGCAAATTAATCCTTCTAAATTTCCACTACCAGCAGTAGAGCTATTTACCATCCTGGATGATGCAAGTGAGAAAACATTTCTTTGTGCAGTTATAGGCTCCAAGGCTACTACTGGGTCCACTTCTCTTCTGAGTGGAAACTACATTGTACTACTGCAGTGCTGAAGGAGGAACACCTTCAGAAAAACATAGGTAAAACTCACAACATATATTGTCATTATGGCTTCGTTTGTAGATGATCTCATTATTATAGGTAACAACTTAGATAATTGAAAAACTGAAAAAAAGTGAGCTGCATAGATTACTTGAAAGACAGATTTGGGCATACTTCATCATTGTTTAGGAGTGGAAGAATGGAAAATGCAATACCAAATATGTGAAGAAATACACAAAAGATTCAATAGAAGATTGCAAGTCAATGGCAACTTCTATTGAAACAGGAATGGAGTTATTACCTTCTGCATATACTAAATTGGTGGGCACAAGCTTTAAATGAGAAACTGATAGTTATGCAGTTGGGATTGTCTCACTGTACAGGTCTTTAGGATGATAAGAGGGTTAGTTGTAACATTCGACCTTAACACCTTGGTTCCCCCATTGCAACCTTAGGGGCTCTACCTGGATGCCCTCATGGGAATTGAACCTTTTTCACAGGAGAAAAACTCCTCATTCCTCCATGGTGGATCCAAAGACGTGTAAGCCATTTCTGTTGGTGCATTAGGTATAGCACATGGAGACATGAGTAAAATTCGCTACACTTATTGTGCATATATCACAAAAGGCTACAAACTGAGTGTGATGGATAGGGGAAACCATGTGAATGAAGAAACAATGATTATCAGTAATTGTAAAATAATTATAAAATGTAAATGGGATATGGGAGTAATGAGTAAATCTTGTCCTAGGAATTGATTAGCCGAAGATGCTCAGGAGTGCAGGCTTATTCACCTTTGTTAAGACAGTTGTGGCCAAGTGATGATTAAGGGATTGCATTATTATAAGAATACAACTATGAAGGACAACTAAAAGAGGAATGTTTCAATGGTGGGTTATTATTTATATAGTGCGCTTTGTCATTTGTAGATGGAAAATAATGGAATCTTTTAGCCAGAGTGTTTATTAGGATTTCTTGTGAATGTTGAAGTATCTAACATGGACATATTTCCTGTAAAATAGTTTATAACAACCTGGAGAGGTATTTGACATCCATCATTGCAATTGTGGGGGAAAAAAGAGCATTCTATTCAGAAGAAGCACAATTTGTAAAGATATCTGAAGGGGGTTTCTCTAAGGATTTCCTCCATAGAAATGGGTGATGTGCTTGGATGACATGCATTAAATATGGCTTAGAGATCATCAGAATACAACCTCCTTCAGATAGTGTTTTCCATGATGGAGACCACTTGAATAGGTAATAGATTGACGAACAAGATATCGGGTGATAATGTTATTGAGGATTACCTACATGGTATGGATGTAATGAGTGTAGAGAATATCCTGCAACATGAAGACTACCAGAATGTGCAGGACAACCTACTTATGAAGATAGAGGTATTTAATGAATTAAATGGTCAATAAGCAGATAAACATCCCTCAGAACAAGATTTGCATACTCGAGAAGATGGGGAATTCTGGTCAAGGACATTAGGATAGCACCTCAAAAGAATGGATGTGGTATTGACTCTTGGGGAATGTTCAAAGGATGAAGTAAACTCAAGTATTTGTTCTTGTATGCTTGTATGTAGCCTATGAATTATGTAGGCAAAGACTAATGGTTTGTAGTAGAGGTAGAAAATAGCATGAAGAGGGAATTACGATAGTGATTTCAGGGGTGAAAGAGAAACATAATGTGCAGAAGAGCAACCTATGAATATTTAAGGAAAACAATGATGAAGTTGCTACAAGGATGGCCTGCATTGGTAAGTAAGATATTTTGCATTAAATATGAGTGGAATTCCAAGCAAGAAACATACTTGGAAAAGAGCCCAATATTGTATTTCTTTATTCATGCACTGTCTCTGATTTTTTCTATATATTGTAATAACTCTAAGAACACTGAAATTTATGATGAAACTAGAGAATATGTTGCAGACACAGGGAATGAACAATGCAAAGATTGGTATCCTCAAAATAATAATGAAAAAAGTCGGGGATACAGGAGAATCAACATATTATTCGAGGCAGAGAGAGAAGCAAGATGTGGATAAATAAATGGCAGAGCGAGCTGTCAAAAAAGTTGTGGAAGATTCAAGGGATCATAAAGCATATGGATCTGGTAGTCTGAATGCATCCTAATAAAAGTGATCTGGATTATGTAACTAGATTCTGGATATATATGCCCTTTCTAAGTTGCTAGTGGGGATTCACTTATTTTCCTTGAGACTTAATTGATTTTGTTTCAATGCATATTGATTGTTTCTGTTATTTCTTGTGCTTTATAAACAGATTTAGATTTATTGCCTTCCATTATAACCAGAGCATAAAGTAGCACTACAAGTCTACCACTATCTATTTCTTTGGGCGTCACTGGTCTCACTGGCTGGCTTGGTGGGGCTCCTTCATTAGGGTAATTTGCACTGAAATTGGTTCCCTCTTTAGTGTGTAGAGAAATTTTCATATGGTTCATTGAAGCAAGGTATATTTCACATTTTAATTTGAAATCTTTGACAGGTATAAATCACTTGCCACAGAGGCTAGTGTAGGTGCTTCCTATTCATCTCATGTTTCTGTAATGGAAACAACCACAGTTGAAGAGAAGATTGCATTAACATATGCGGTAACATGGTTTATACATGCTCTTTGCATTTAGATTTATTCTCTTCCAAATATACTCTTTATTGCAACATATGATTTCATTAACAGCAAACTACAACTATATTCAGGGTCATTTTTTCTCCAACCATGTGAAGTGCATGTTATTTTGTTGCTAAGACACTCGATTCTTTAATTTCTTTTTCTTGGAAAAGAGTGTCAAGATTTAACAGGGTATCTATTGTGACCTCATTATAGCTCAAAAGGCCAATAAATTAAGGATATCTAGGAGCCATGGATGAGCTGTATTTATTCCTTGAGATCATTCAGGACTTGTGTTTGACATCAATCATATGTTACCCAAAGGGTTTTTCCCAGACTTGTGCCTATTATGGTGTAGATAATGGGCACTCGTTAATAATTTGACTATTTCCGTAGGTATGTCTACCATGTAGGGTGGATTAGTAGCTTAGACATTGTTACAAGGCATGATTACTATTGATTTCAAACCATAGACATTACATGCAATATAAATTAGCTATCAACAACCAGGATTATGTCCATGAAAGGATAAAAGCATATTGATCTACTCACCTTTTCATGTTGAACAAATTTTGTGTCATCATTTGAAATGCATTAAGTCCAAAAATAAGAAAGATCATCCCTCTTGAAGCCTACGTGTACCACAATTCAAGTTCTTCCAAGATGAGTTGCGAGAATTCACACCAAGTGGAGCAGTAGATGATTAGAGTTAACGCCAACTTGTTCAAGTATATGCTCTTAGGCTCCTACAATATCCCACTGAATTTGGTTCCTAAGCTTAGTCATTGTATTTGGCGATTTTTTGGAAAAAATGGGAATTTGTCAAAGATTAAGCACTAGGAAATTTGATGGAAGACTTAACAAGCTTTATCATGTGTTTTTGTACTGGTGATATTTTTTCAATTTACATGGTGAACACAAACCAGGTAACTTAGGTTTTTAGTTCATCATAGGAACACTTGTGGATCTATGCATTGCAGGTTAGTTGAAATTCATAAGCCTATTATATTGGTTGTTTATAAATTGTAAGGCCGATTTGCAGAATTTAGTTGAAGACTGTAGGTTCCATTTTGCAGTGTCCTAAGAAATTGCAAGTTTAGCTTGTGGTTCCTCATTAGAGATAACTCTAGAGATGCCAAGAGAGATGACAACAACCATGGGTTTCAGAAGAAAAAAAATTATAGGATTTTAATGATGGATAATAGTGTGAAAATATGGATAGAGATAAGAAGAGGCAAGGATATTGTTCAGAAGTATGTAAAGAAGATCAAGCTTTTGTATGTTATGATTCTACATTATGAACATAATTTTCATGAATATTTTTAAAATATTTTTCACCCTTCAAGTCCTGATATAACCAAAATGCCCAAGCTACATGATTTTAGGTAACCAAATTGGTACTATTACATTGTCATCTTCTGATACATGCAACACTGTTGATGTTGATGAGTGTCCTTTTTGGTATTACAAAAGCCTCTTTCTCTGTTGCCTTGTTCGACCATTAGATACTCAAAGTTGTGTATTGAACCTTTTTACCATTATAGAGGACTCTGTAAGTTAGGTTCTCAAATTCTTAAAGGGTTCTAGCTCAATGGAAGAGCGCCTGCTTTACAAGCAGGAGGTTGGTGGTTCGATTCCTCCATGCCCTAATTATATTATAATATCGGTTAAATACTAAAAACGACTAAATTAGTGACCAAAACATGAGAGACGTGAAACTAGGCATTAAAAAGGATGCAACACATGGCGCTAATGATGAAGCCAAACATGGCGTTGATATGGTAGCAAAATAAGACCTTCTTTGGATGCAAAACATGGCACTACATAGAAAGCAAAATATGGTGCAACAATAGAAGAAATATTTGGCGTCATTTTGGTAGCAAAACATGATGCAAAAAAGGAAGCAAAAATTGGTGCAAATTTGGATGCGAAAATTGGCACATATTTGGAAGTAAAACATGGTGCAAAATGGGATGCTAAAGTGGTAGCAAAAATGGATGCTAATTTGGATGCTAACATGGTGCTATTAATGATGCAAATATGGCGCTAACGGGGGTTTCATTTAAGAAGCAAAAGCGGACACTCGCTAGGAAGCAAAGAAGGACGTTATTTAGGAAGAAAACCTCGACGTTGTTTAGGAAGCAAAGTTGGGCGCTATTCTGGAAGCAAACCTTGACATTGTTTAGGAAGCAAAGTTGGACGCTATTCTAGAAGCAAAAAAAGAGACGCTCTTTTGGACGTCATAAATGATGCTATTTAGGAAGCAAAAAAAGATGTTTTTTGGGGCGCTTTAAGTTTTGTCCATGACAAGTCTCATTTAGCGTCTAGTTTGACCACTCAATGTAAAAAAAAATTACACTAAAAAGGGACGCTAAATGGGGCGCTAATTCCAGGATTTGTTGTAGTGTTGTATGATGCAGGTTGTGTTGGTAAAGAAATGTGTGCAATGTCATATCAACCAAGTTTTGCATTGGGACATCAAAGGTAATTTCTTCATTTTATCAATCTTTTTTCTTGTCTTTCTTTCATTATGAGATATGATTATTGAAACAAGTGTTTGAACATGGAGTTTTATGCTTTAAATATGATATTATCTTGCAATTGATAATAATGGTATTCTAAATATTATGGATTTTTTCATGACAATATCTTTCTGCAGTGACCAAAATGGAAACCTGGCCAATAAAGTAATCACATTGTGATATAGGTAAGTGAAATATGACCTATTTTATGAGCATAGTCATTTTTTTCTATATTATGAATGCTTTCTTGTTTACAATGCAAAATCTAGATGGAACTTCTTTATGGTGTTGATTTTGCGTTCTAAAGTTATGTGTATCCCCCTGAAGTTTCCATTTATGGCTTCTTTGTTTCTTTATGTTAGAAAGTTTAAGCTCACTGCCATTGAGTATTCCTCTGAAATGGAAGGTTTTGCATTCATATTTAAATGGATGTCGTTCATAGTCCTTAGGAAGTTATACCCATTTCCAACATTTGCACAATGACTATAGAGTAGAGTCCTATGCCCTATCATGATTGTAGTTTTTTAAGTATATCCAATTCTAGTCCTATTCCCAGTGTTTCAAATCATGCCTATTTTTTCCAAATAAAACGATAAAAAGACAGCCTCATCCTATACTCTATGTCCCCATTAATATTCTTATATCTAATGGTGTTATGGATCATCTAGATCTACTAGTGTAAGCACTGCAACATCACCTTGGGAAGTGAATAAACATTATGAATTGGCATCACAATATATCCTATCCATTTGTCCTTGTGGATACTCATTAGCTTGATGGAAGAAGGAACTTTGCTCATCCCATGGTAGATAGGATCCATGTGAAGCACCAACTATTGGGTTGATCATCCTCTTTTGATTCTCCTTATTGCTCCACTTATAAATGGATCTAGGATGATCATGCCTATATACTATATCCTTGGCATCCACACTAAGACAATTGTTCTTGATAGGTCTCATATAGTGGTACACTTACAATTGCTAGGGAATAATGGTTTTTTCAATCCCATTAATCCAATTTCTTGAGTTTTATTCAAAATTTCGAGAAAAGGTTTATGAATTTCATAACCTTCTTGATCATATATTATGAACTTATACAATCTATCATCCTTTTCCGACCATTAGATACTCAAAGTTGTGTATTGATACTTTTTACCATTATAGAGGACTCTGTAAGTTAGGTTCCCAAACTCTTAAAGGGTGCTAGATGAATGGAAGAGCACCTACCTTACAAGCAGGAGGTTGGTGGTTCGATTCCTCCATGCCCTAATAATATTATAATATCAGTTAAAAACAACTAAATTAGTAATAAAAAAATTAGAGATAAGTGACCAAACAAAATGACTAAAATTCGTATATAAAATTACTAAAACTAACTAAATTAGCTACCACAAAATGAGAGATGCAAAACTAGGCATTAAAAATGATGGAACACGTGGCGCTAATGATGAAGCCAAACATGGTGTTGATATGGTAGCAAAATAAGACGTGAAACTAGGCATTAAAAAGGATGCAACACGTGGCACTAATGATGAAGCCAAACATGGCATTGATATTGTAGAAAAATAAGACGTTACTTTGGATGCAAAACATGGCGCTACATAAGAAGAAAAATATGGTGCAACAATAGAAGAAATATTTGGCGTCATTTTCGTAGCAAAACACGATGCAAAAAAGGAAGCAAAAATTGGTGCATATTTGGAAGTGAAAATTGGCACATATTTGGAAGTAAAACATGGTGCAAAATGGGATGCTAAAGTGGTAGCAAAAATGGATGCAATATTGGACGCTGATTTGAATGCTAACATGGTGCTATTAAGGATGCAAATATGACGTTAACGGGGATTTCATTTAAGAAGAAAAAGAGGACACTCGCTAGGAAGAAAAATATGACGTTATTTAGGAAGCAAACCTCGATGTTGTTTAGGAAGCAAACTTGGACATTATTCAGGAAGCAAAAAAAATAGATGTGATCTTGGATGTCATAAAGGATGCTATCTAGGAAGCAAAAAAGTACATTTTTTGAGACGCTTTAAGTTTTGTCCATTATGTGTCCCATTTAGCGTCTAGTTTGACCACTCAATGTAAAAAATAATTACGCTAAAAAGGGACGCTAAATGGGATGCTAATTCCAGGATTTGTTGCAGTGATAGAAGATGAATGTGTATCTCATGCTTTCTAAAGATTACATAAGCATATATGATACAAAAACAAAACCATATAATCTTACTACTATGAACAACCAAGGGGTCGTGGTGATTTCATCTCTAAGATTAATAATTTTTAGGTCTAATTTGCATGTTGCTTGATTCAAGAATGCATTATGTGCAAATACACAAAAGGTGAGTGTACCTTGGATTCCCTATTTGTTAATGAGTTATGTGTTTAAGGAATCAAGTTCAATTGGTGCAATTTTTTTAATGGATAATATGTTACAAGCTTGTGTCGATTCCCATTCATTAGAAACATATTTCAGTTTTAGGTACCTCCTTGTTGCATTTACCATGTGGAAATGGTATCCTCCATAGGATCAAGAACTCCATACCAAAACTAATCGACACATTTTTTCTTTGTAATATGATCCTTGGAAGAGTCGAAAGGACACACAAAACATGGCATTCAATGAGGCTTTATTTGATTTGTGGTATGATCTGATGATTATGAGCATCACTCCATTTCCTATAAATTCCTTAGGAATTGTTGAATTTAGGTGTGGGAAATATAAGGTTTTGCATGACTAGGGATAACAGATTGTGTTTGGGGGTAAGAAGTTACCAAGTTCATAAGCTAGATCCTTTCAATACTACTTGATCATGCCACCTTTGAAAAATAAGGTATATTCATTGAAACGTGTGAAGAAGTTAAAGAATGCAATGGAAACTACTATTGTGCAAGATATTCCACTGGGGATTCTTGGTCCAAACAAGTATTACCCAAGACAACATTGTTAAAGAATGGGAAGGGAACAATGGTACATTCAAATTCCAAGTTGGAACCTGACATAGAACATGGTCAACCATCAGAGCAGCCAACATCACCAATAGTATTGATGCAACGTTTTTTCTGATACAACATAGTGTTTGATGAAGGAACTTAAAAATTTCCTTGGTTAGGTGTTCAATTTAAGTTTAGGGAGGCACACCCAAGCACCAAAGAGTAGTTAAGCCATTAAAAAAATTCCCATGCAGATATTAGACCAACCTCCCCTGTAAAGATCGTAAACCAAGCAAATGTGACCCCTACTACGACATCCCTGCCTATATGGATTACAAATATCTTTGTACAAGGGATAAAAAACTTCAAAACCAAGGATGAATTGGGGCCAATCTCAAAGGCACTTCAGCCCTATGAAAACTATGAAAATTGTAAGTCCTAGGTTCCAATAATTATTATTGCAGATGACCTACCTGAATCTATTCCATATATTCTAGAGGTCCCCATCAAGAACAAAGAGGCGAGGAAAACCCCTTATGATATATAAGTGTTCACTCTTAGCTACCCCAAACTACTTCCACAACACTTGGTGTTGTGGAAGTCACTCAAGTTGGACCCACCTCGGAGGATCATGGTATAGAGAAACATGGAATCATTGTTGGAGTTACAAAAATTTGAAACGAGCCACCACATTCACCCCTTATTTCTAGAGAGTGAGTAGGGAATGTATATGACCAACAATACAAAGTAATGGAGGAGGCCAAAGGTGAGGAGACCTATGAGAATAACCCCAGTATCCCTCCTTCACCATTATCACCCTTGGACAACCTCTTAATCATGACACATATCAGGAAATTGACATAGATTTTTATCTATTGTTAATCGATGTTGCAATTTTTCAAGATCACATGGATGTGGCCCCATTTCTCTTTGAGGATACTCAAGAGCACATCATCAACCTACATCACCCAAATACATTGTAGGTAGACGAAGACATCCAAACACCAACCCACTCAAACCCATTCATTTCTACGGGACAACCACTCAATTGGATTTTACTAGTGTGATATCCTACTTTGCCTATGGAACTACAACAATATTTAACTTCATACTTAATCAAGAAGATGTGAATCACCATAGATGAGTGGAGCAATGAATATCCTAGATTGAGCATGTAAATAAAGCATTACAAGTTGTGCAACAACAATTGGAGGTTTAACATGTTGAAGTCACCTAGGAGAGGGATATATGCAGAACAACACACAAAAGATAAAGTTGAATTATTTGGATTCAATTGTGAGGTTTGTGGCTCCAGATGCCCAAGCAAATCCACAGTTGTCAAAGGACATTGCTATTGACTAAGCCATAGAATGTCTAGATAGTATGTTCCTCATGGAAATAGATCTGTCAAAGTGTAGGGGAGTTACAATACAAACTAGAAGTCAAGGAATCACACGATACCCAACAACATCAACTTATGGACCGATTGGAACATTTGGTGGAGTGGAATATTGTGTGAGAGTAGCTACACCAAGCCATAGTATAGAGAAAATGAATCTTCAACATTGTGCAGGATTGGATAGTCTTATTGGAAAGACAAAAGAAGCCTATGGAGCACCATGGGAGGGGATCAAGGATATATGAATACAAACACCTTTTCCATTACTGACCTTTGGATAAAAATACAAACAATAAAGAGATTCATGCTATCAAAGAGTTGTATCGCTAATTAAATCCTGAAAACCCTTAGACTGAAAGACTAAATCTGGTTCTATAAAGTGTTAACCTTATCAATTCCCATGGAATCGAAATCTGAACCCGATGTTGCAGTGCTGACTGAAAACACCGAATTCTCTGCTAAATTGTTGCAGAAGGCTGCAGAACGCAGATAATGAGGGCAAGTGCCAAAGAAGCCGTTTATGCCAACCGGGAGCCCCAAGAACGAAGAATCGGAGGGTATCATATCGCTGTCGATTCGGTCGAATCGCTTTGGATGTGGGAGGCGGCCCTGCTGTTGTTTTCGAGGGGAGAACCCGTCATCGGCTGAACCATTGCTTGAAAATCAGTGGGATCTGCGCGCATAATCGTGAACGGAGCCCGGTTTCCCCTTCGCGACCGCTTCTTGCCGATGAAATTATTCATCGCCGGAATGGACTTCTGATAATTACGGGATCTTGACAACACCTCTGCGGGCGGTGTTCGAGTCCCCGGATCGTCATTTTGGGCCTGTATCGAAACCGAAACATCCACTGTTGCCATTGTTTTTGCTTCGATCACAGTGTCTTCGGAAGGGCTGCCCGGGTCACAACTAGAGCTGGACGACGACGCTGACTCGCTCATGCAAGGTCCCGCATTGTTTTCTGAGTTCAATACCCTCACCAGCGCCCTCGTTACGATTTCCATGTCTCGTTCAGAGGCCTCGAAGATCCATGAAGCGCAAGTGTCCTGGTGTTTGACCATATCAAAGGGCTGGAAGCGCCAGGCAGCCAGGGCTGCTTCTTCCGGCCTTAACAGGCTTTTGCTTCTGGGGCAGATGGAGAACTTCCTGTTCATTCTGCTGGCCTCTTCCATTACTTCTCTGATTCCTTTTGTAAGTATACATACAATGATGTATGAACAAAACGAGAATAAATAAGAAGCATGAAGATGTCGCTTTCCCAATGGCTCAGCCGCAGATAAGTGAGAACGCATTGCCCAACTTGTTAGAACAGGTCAAAAGACCGACGAGTGGGAACGCATGGAACTTGTTACAAGGTTCAAACGTCAATTCAGATTTAATACAAGTATACACAGAAATCAAAATCGTATCGATTATTCAATCACTGAGTGTATCACACGTCGAAGAAAATATACCCAAATTACTCACCTTGATCCATGGAAGTCATTTGATTACTTTTTCTTGCTTTAAAATGCAATATGCAACCCATTAAATTCTCCCACTAGGAGACAATGTAATGTATTTCACAACTTGCAAGAACATGGACCTAGTTTTATTGGACAACTACCCAACAACTTCAAACTTTGAACAGTTTCCATCTTTTTTAAGGGTTTCAAACTCGTTCCAGAAGGTATTTCAAAAACATTTTTTGAAGGGTTTCAAATTCGTTCCAGAAGGTATTTCAAAAAACTATTTTTAGGGAAAGGTAGATTTTTTAAATAACTGGTCAATAATACAAATCTTATCAAATTAAAACAAAACGACATTTTTATTTTCATTTTCATTGATTTCAATTTATTCCTTTATAAGTTGTACTATTCTAAGGACTTTCAGTTCGTCTCCTTTGAACACATTTATAGAAAATTGAATGCTCAACCTGATCTTCTATGAGAGAAAGGCTCTAACGAATGTTGAATGTTGAATGTATATTGATTGTTTTTAGGGGAATATAGGGAGTTTTCAAGGATATCTTTGAGGAGATATTTACAAGTTGAATGCTCCATCTGATCTCTTCTCAAAAAAGGTTTTAGGAATGCTGAATGTATATTGTTTTTCAAGGTATATAGGGTGTTTTCAAGGATATTTTTAGGCACATTATTGAGGAGATATTTATTAGCCTATCAGTTTCATGAGTTTTGCTTGTTTGCTCTTGCTTTTTTAATTCAAACATTTCAAGGAGATGTTTTTATGAAGCACTTGGACATTACAAGTCATTAATATTGAATGTGGTTTGGAAATTGTCATAAAAAGTTATTATAAGTGTAATTTTTATGATAGTTGTGATAACCATCATAGTTTTACTTTAGAGGAGGACTAGTTATATTTGCGATGCGGTAATAGTGATCATTTGAGGTTAATGGGTTGCATTTTGTATTCATAGTGGAGATGATATAAAGTTGTCTTTGATTCATCACTTAATGAATATGGAGCAAAAGAGTTTTTTTCTTGTAGAAAAACAATTGTACATTTCCATAACATTAAATCCATCACTTAACTCATAAAAGATCATCCTACAACTATATTGGTGTATGCAACATTTGAGTGTCACTTAATATAAACTTCATGTAAAAGCTTATATGCCTTGTCTTTATACATCACCACACGCATTCATGTGTTATGACAATTTTCAATCCTTGTTAGTATGAGAAGTGGCCTTGCATTTAATGTCCATAACTTAATGTTCTTTGATGTCATTTCCCTTCTATGTTTACTTATACTCATGACCTTGCAAAACACAACAATAATTAATCATGGGTTATAGGTCTAAATTGTAATGGCATTCAAAACTTATTAGGAAGATTAACTACAAATGTGTGGTTCAATGACAATCTTGAAAAGTAAATAATAAACATCTAGCAAACCCAAGAAAACAAGGTCATGTCTCTTTCTTCAAGTCCACATACTCCATCTCTATAAAAGTATCTAACATATTGTTTCATAGTTATTGTATTGCATTCATAATGTTATATGTATGCTTTTTATAAGTAATGTCATGGTTATAGTGTTGGTATCTAATATTTCATTATTAACTTAGCACATTCATTTGCTTTTCTACAACTTAGTATCTAGTTCATGCCATTGCAATATTTAATGAGAACACAACACATTAATAATACTTTAATGTAAATCTTTCAACAATGCACTAATCATGTATAGATTTGATAAGTTCAACATAAAGATAATGCTAGATTTTCTTTGTTTCACACAAAGTATGTTAATGATTTTGCTTGGGATAGAAATCCTTATTAAGCTTAGTGAAATTCTCTAACTTGTATTTTCTTGATTAACTTTAAACATAAACCTACATAAGACGGACTTAGTTACACAACTTGAAAAACAGAAAAAGGTAGTGAGAATTATGACTATGTTTATTCAATTATCTGGATCATTAAATATTCACACCTTTGACCATTTCTTCTCCCAACTCAATGCAAATTTATCTAACACACATCTGCTTTCTTATCATTGTTTTTAGCAACATTAACTTCAAAGTAACGATACTCTTAGTGTCAAATATTTTAAAAGTGCTTTATAACTCTATTTCCCTCTACCTCATCTAAAGCTTGAGATCAATGGCATCATTGTTGCCCTTAATGCTTCAACAAACCATTTTTATGCCTAGGGAGGATTCTTAAGAAAACTATGGAAAATGTAACATAATTATTTTCATCTTTAGATATTTGTGCATTATGCTTTAATATCCACTTTGTCACACATTTTTTCATTGTTTGAAAGATAAAGTGAAAAATCAATATCCTCAATAATAATAATAATAATAATCTACTTAGATGATTTTGATCAATAATCTTTTAGCTATGCATTTGTAATGATCATAGAAAACTCAAAATCATGAATTTCTTAGCTATAAAAATCAATAAATAAATACATCCCTACTAGATTTTCATGTTCCTAAAAAAACCTATAAAATAAATAAAATCTCTATATTTATAAAATTATCACCTTTCAACAAAGATCCTAAAATTTGACGCTAACTCCTTTCTTTCCAATAAAATGTGTACATAAAAATCACTCACCTTGTTAACCATGATTATTATATTTGCTAAATATATGAATAAAAAAGAGTGCACATGCATCAAATAAATACACAAAATAAATCATTTATTATATGGGAGTCCACATAAGTATTTATTATCGGATTCTACTAAATCTTTACATTTTCATTTTTTTATCTTCTCAAGAAGATAACAAATCATGCTTCAATCTTTATGGTTTTAATGTACATATAATCCATTAGATAACCAATCATGCTTCAATCTTTATGGTTTTAATGTACATATAATCCATTAGATAACCAATCATGCTTCAATCTTTATGGTTTTAAATGTAGATATAATCCATTAGATAACCAATCATGCTTCAATCTTTATGGTTTTAAATGTACATATAATCCATTAGAGTTACGTTGGAAATTACCAAGTAGGGTTATTATTACTTTAATCTGAAATTATAACTTTTTGGACATTGTAAAAAATTGAAATGTTATATTTTTTTAAATTATGCTTTTCTTAAATGTATGTCAATTTTACTTTTGTAATTAGAGATTTTTAAATAATTGTTTCTTTTTTAAATTTAATTTCAAAGCCATTGTAATTCTAAAATATACAATTCTAAAATATAAAATATAACGTATTAATTCATCATAAATATAAGAAATATATTGTAAATTACATGATTGTTGGATCAATTCTTCTCTTTTAAGTTGTAAGTGACATGGTGAACTTATCATGAGTATATTTTTATAATGGCTTTGAGTCTTGTTGTTGAATTGGCCTTATGGCTTAAAGAATATAGGATTTACTCTCGGTACCATCCTTAAGTTGATATGAAATGAGGGATTAGGTGGTCAGGTGTCTCCCCAAAACATTTAGAAAATACTTATTTAACAAATTTAAGTTGTAGCCTATGGATACTATATACAACAACAAAGATATCCAAAAGCAATTGTTGCTTAAAGATGAGCTATACTGAGCTCACTTCGCAAGGAGCAACCTAATTGCTTGATCTGAAAACTTACTTTATTGATTGGAAATCATAGAAGGTCATTCCTCCAAGCTGAAATTTGATGTTGAAACTCTTCAATACACAAGTGTCGAGGTTCCAAGAACAATGCATCCTTAGAGGGAGAAATCGCAACAGTATTTAATTCACAATATGCATGTAAGAAGCTCTCCATCGAAATAATCCACTAATTTCCTTCAAGTGAAGAGCCAAATAATGAAGTCTTTTATTATGCACCTATGAATCCCCTTTCATCAACGATATAGTCATAGTGGGAGTCATTAAAGGATTGAATTTGAATTATACCTTCTCAATATAAAATTTCGTAAGGTAAAATGGTGCATTAAACTCACCAATGTTGTTAGTCTTCAACTCCAAACAATCCTTACTAGTAAGAAATGCCCATTTGAAAGTGAAGAAAAAAATCAAGACTACATAGATTCTTGAGCCAAACAATCTCCTTATCCATAATTTCCTTTGGTGAATTGTAGATAGTTCATAATATTTATAAATTTCCAATGCTTGAGAGTAAACCTTGAAAGAAGGAAATTTCTCTCCTTCAAGAGGATGAGCATTTTGTGACAACCAAATCCCCTAGTTGACTAAATAGGTACCATGCGATAGCCTTTAATCTCCCTAGAAACAAACAAGTCTTCCCTCCTAAATTATCCAAACATAATTGTCACTCGACTTCATTCAAAACATGACAAGTATAACCACATAAGAGGAACAAATGATCATTAGATTTTTCATTAACTATGCATAGATGTAACATACCTAAAAATCATACATAATTTTTTTTTACGCGCATTACTTTTACATTTACTTAGAATATTTCTATGTTTTACTTATGTTATTTTTAATGTCTTTGTCTTGTTGGTTACGACAGGTTTTGTTGATGATTGCGATGGCTAGTTCCTTCCAGAACCTTCAGCCATGTTTACATAGGTGATGTACTTTTTTTATGCATGTTCCTTATTTATTTATCTTTATAGTAGGCTGAACTAGCCTAAGGAATGGGAGACTATTCATAATCTTGACCCCAACCCGTTAATTGCATTAAATTTTCAAGGCCGTGGCCTTACCATAGTTTATACTATCTGTGTAAAGACCTGCCCCTAAGCGTGAGAGACCTAGGGTTGGTAAAGAGTATGGTTCTCCATGCAGTGACCTCTGGTTATCAATAAAGAGTGAGTGATTACCAAGTACTTTACAGTGGCATGATCCTACATTATTTGTCCAAATGCATTTCTTTATGGTCTTTGATGTTCATGGTGTAAATGCTATATCATATAGTTTTAATATGATTTGAATATTTCAAAGTATAAACCCAAACTATGCTAGCAATATAGTTTTGATGTTTTTTAAAACATAGCTCTATGCTATGATATTCGATGTCCTTGGTCTAACCTAGCGCTAAGTGATAGAATGATTTGAAGATCTTGATTTTATATAAAAACTATGGTTGAAGTGGGAAAGGTCTGGACCTTAGCATAATCACAGATGAATTATATACCTATCCTAACCCTACGAAGGTTCTCGGCATATGATAAAAATAGTGCACACGCCCATCAACATGTTATAAAGTTTATCTTTGAATTTCTTAATATAGCCATGGTTATATATGTAAGTCAAGGTTCCCACCATGTAATATATGCTTGGGCACTCTTATCCATGTCCCATGGTTCGATGGTATGTAAAGTTATGTCTGTGATTTAATATGGTATCAGGTTGACTTAATAACTATCTTGGCTATGAGTTGATAGTGCAACCAGGCTTTGAGTTGGAATGAGAGTTTGATATTGGCTCTACACCTAGATGGTGAGATCTAATAGTCTCATAGGGTTTATAAAACACCCTTTACTCTGTCTTTAGCCCTCATTTGGTGATGTTGTTTGGTCAGAGGCCAATTGAGGCTCTGCATGACTCTTGCTTTGGTTTACTGTGTTAATGGATTTGGCTTGGCGGTGAACTCTGCTCTGTACTTACTGTGTTAATGGCATTGTCTGGTTTTTCTGAGCCAGGAAAAACCAATGTTCACTGCCTGCCAACGTTTATATCATATGACCAGTCTGTTTCGTGGCATTGTCTGGTTTCGATGAGCTTGCCAACATTTATATCATACGACCAGTCTGTTTCGACAAGTGAGTGAGGCTTGATACTTCACTTTGAATATTTTAAAATTAGTTTGTAGTGGTTATGTTTACAAAATTACTGAAAGGTTTTGGTAGTTGCAGGATGCATAGGAATAAGGGTAATCTAGAGGAGATGATCCCTAGCCCTCGCTTCCAATAACCACAGTAAGGGTTTAAAACCTCTTCAAGTTCATTAGTTGGTTAAAAATATTACAATGTGATGTGTTCTGACTGTAAATGAATAATTGCAGGTTTCGGCACTGGAGAGGGAGATGATAGGGTCACCTCCTCCTAGGACGGCATTTCTGAATTCCCAGGTAAATTCCTTCCTGAACTTGATACAAGTTCTTTTTATCAGTCTTTAGACTTCGGTTAAAACATGCAGTTTAAAACTTTTTTTTCTGGTTGGTTGCAGGTGAAGCTTGAGTATGGGAATGGGAACAAGGGTGATGGCCACTACTGCAAACAAGATAAGTTTCTCCTAGAAGAATGCAATGTTGTGAGTGGAAAACCCTTAGGGTTTAACTTTGTAATGCAGAGGCTTTACGACCATTCTGCCTCTAACAATAGTGTAGATGTAATTATTGTTCTTAGGTCTCTTGTATAAGCTTGTGAAAGAATGAAAGACTCAGCCCTAGGGTTTGTGCAATTTTTGTTAAGATTTTAAGCATGTGCAATATCTCTATTGAAACACAACATCCATCCTCGATGGTCTTACGGCCGTAAAGATAATGTTTAATAAAACTAAATGTTGTTTTAATTGATAATTTTGTTGCGATGATTCTCGTCTATATCATGGATGTAAACTTGTGTAAATTGATGGTAGCCATTGAATGGGCTTACGACCATCTACTATACATTCTTAATGCTTGTAATATCTACTATGCCCCATAGGGTCTATGACTGTTTAAAACATAAGTCTTTCTTGCAAAGTGCTGGAGGCCATTTGATATGGGCTTACAGCCATATTCATTATGTGTTGTGATCTATCATATAGTTAATGGTTATAATTGTGATTCTATTTGTATTTTTGTATAGTTTTTATTTATCAGTAAATTGTAATTTAAGTAGTTATATTTAAGAGATTCGATTTCACAATCTATGCAGTGTATTCTTAATCTTGTGTATACTTGATAGAGGCTCTGCCTCTGTATAAAGTTGGGGTAGCCACGTTGTGGACTTACGACCCTATAATTATGGTGCTTGTTATGTTTATTTGATTACGACCCTTAGGGTCCATGATATCTTAATTGAAGTTAATATCTTTAAGTATTAAACTTGACTATCGATGGTAACAATGTCAGTTTTTTGATTATGCTTTCGATGCCGTGGATGTAGTTAGGAAACTAGTATATCAATCAGAAAAATATTTTATTTGTTTTCATTATTATCTTGCACATGCTTTGTGGATGTTAATACAATGGGATCTTCGATCCATAGGTTTGGTTTCACCAAATACTGGAATGAGCAACGATTCCATAGTTGTATTATTATAAACTATGACTGATTTTATCATAGGACTGTTAAGTAAATACCTTAAAGAGATTCGATACCTTGATCTCTGTACATGATTGAGAATCATATCTCTATCTCCTTGTTAAGATGATTAAGGGTTTTATTTAGGAGTTACATTGATTATTTCTGTGTATGTATAATTAAGATAACAACATTGCTTTTTCATGATTAGATATTAGGTCTTATTCTATTCGAATACTTTAATTTGAATCTTATGAATTGTGATAATGTTAATTATATTTAAATGGATTCCATTTTTATATACTAAGTACTACAAACCTATACTAATAAAATGATTATAACCTAATACTTTTATTCATGTAGAAATTAGGATGATACCCTAACTGTATATACTTATAAGCTTTTATGAAACATTATTGTGGTTGAAATCTGATAAAAGTAGATACATTCTAGCATGATTAGAGATTCAGTCTACATCTAATTTAGTAAATATAGACTATTTAGAAATAATCAATACACACATAAAATAAATTATTAAATATAGGAATATGAGAGACAAAATAGAAATAGACGATTTCAAATCCATTATGTGCAGAATTCAAATTTCGATAGGAATCAAAATTCTAAACATTCAAGCATAGCATCATTATGCTAACTGGTACAGGCTAGGTTCTACATTAATCTTCTTTAGATTTAGAATTTAAAATGTATTATGAAAACATTTAAACATAAATTATGAACCTGGCACCAACGCTAGGAAAACAAAAGTGGAGAATTTGTTCCTCCCAACCCACTCCTAGAGCGGCCAATTTACTTGCTCCAGAACCGTCGAGCCTGTTCACTAAACCACACGAGGAAAATCCTTCAATGCGCCATCTCTTGCATTCACATATTTTAATCCCTATCCAATACTATCCTGTTGCTTCTCATGGACATACTAATTTATAGTATTTTTCCTAGGACTTGGTCATTTATGCGCCTCCTTCTATTTAGCACTCAAGTAGGAGTTGTGACCTGATTTTTGGGGATGATGCCTCCTACATCTTCAGTTCTCACTTAGTGGATTCTGCCACATGTATTTTCCTCTTTTGGGTCAGCAAACACTCTTTAATAGCTATATCCACTTTTGTCCCCCTTCAACATATTTTATTAAATAAAAATATTTAATTACAAAATATTTTACTCTTGACTTTTCTGTCAAAACTAATGAAATAATAAAAATAATAATTAAAGAATTTTTTCCTGCATAATTAATAATAAATTATTAATTCAGGGGGTATTACAATAGATAACACATGGTCGAGCCTTGTTTATTCCTTTTTGTAATCAAGCTCATGGTAGGACCCTCCTCTTATCATTAGCAAGAGGAATATGATACTCTTAGGTGAATCTTGCTTCTCATATATATATATATATGTATATATATAGTTCATGACACCAGAGATTAGTGGGCACTACATTCAGGGATACCTATCCAAAATCCATGAAGGAACATGGGGTGGTCAAGAATTTGTAGTATATTGGGGGCTCGATAACAATAGAATCTTATAGACCCATTTAAGTGCTCAACATGTCACTTACAAGGAATTTAAACTCAGTGGGGAGGGTAACAACCATTCCTCCCAACCACCCAAGCTACATCCAATGGAAAAATTTCTCATATATATCATAAATTATTTGATATATGGGTCCTCACATAAAGGTGGGGGACCTTTTAGATGCAAAGAATGTTTTATAAAACAGGTTCTTGTTGTAGATTTCAACATGTTATTAAACATAGGAATGGGAAATACCGAGTCAGCCAAGTGGGATTCCACAAAGGCTAGGATAACAAGATAGATACGTGTTTTGGTTCTATAAAATTCGTACATCTTTTAGAGAACCAAAATCCATATGAATTTTAGAGAAGAAAAATGCGTACATGTTTTATTCCCCAAATTAGGCCCCTAACACCCCATATCCAACTCCCTAACACCCCCTCCATAACCCCCTAACATCCCCTACCCCTAATCACCCACACCCCATCTACAACTCCCTAACACACACCCCAACCCTATAACACACCCCACAACCCCCTAACACCCCCTCTCCAACTCCCTAACATCCCCCCTAACATACTCCTACCCGTAATCAACCACACCCTCCACCTAACCATGTCTCTACCCTCAAGCCCCTAACAACCCCCCTACTCTCTCTCTCTCTCTCTCTCTCACCCCTTTCCTCTTCTCCCTAGCCCTTACTAACCCCTTATATCACTCTCTTTCTCCCTTCTCCACTAACTATGTTTATTAAACATAGTTACTTGTAGTTATATTTGAGTTTTGTTGATCCATTGATTCATTCATGGTAGCTAATTTGTTATTAGAATTAACTAGTTCATTCATTCTCTATGAGCATGATCACAGATTCAGGCAGAGGTTGTAAAAGGGAGGACTTGCATGTCGTAGAGCCATGGGTTTCATGGATATTGTGTGAGGAGATCCAACTGCAAATATATTTTCCTTACTTGCTATCAGGACCCTTTACTTAGCAACGCTTCCTTACCTACTACCTATAGTATGCAAAGTTCATACATTTCCTTCTATGAACGCGTAACTACTCCAAGTCCTTTTGTCCTTATATGCGGAAGATCTTTGGGTAGACAGGGCATGTCAATAGCACAAAGAGTGGCGGATCCCGAGGTTCAATATCCCATTTGGTTTCACTTAAATCTCATGGATCCATGGATGCATGAATTTAATGTTAATTCCTTTATTTGTTGAAGCAAAAATAACTATGTTTGCATATGTTTTCCCTTTTTTTGCATTGTTGCACAAAGTTCTCTTTGAAACCCTCATAAATCAAAGAGTTGGAATTACCACAATCATATGAAAAGGGGAAAATGCCATAAGAATTCTACAGTTTCCACACTGCACGTGAGAATATATGAAAAGTGGGAGATGAAAAGTGATTGCCTAGTTTGGAGCACTAATGTTTTGAGTAGTCTAGCTTCCCAAACCTTGACCCTATGATTTGTTAATAATTTCTAGAATGTTTTGTGAACCATTTTTCTACATAGGTGTATAAGGTTCTTTTTGTGCATAGACATGTATACTGACTGTAAAAAAGGTTAGTTACATTTTCCACCGTAGTTGTTGCCAGGTTCCTTTTTGTCTTTGAAAAACACATATTTTGGAAAATTCTTTGTTGTTCTTCATTTAGTATTTTTCTTTTGGTTGTCTTGAAGGTTTAGCCTCTAAATCATTGTCATTATTATCACATGCATGATGAGTTGATAGGGTCAACCATAGGGTCTTCACTTAGTGAAACGATGTCATAATTCCTTCGTTCATGGGATATTAAAGAATACCCCTAATTTCACTATATATTGATAATTACTTACAAAATTCTTTTTTTTAGCCCCCCTCCCAATGCATATTTTGAATTAAAAAACCCTATTTTTACAATATATTCCTTATTTTTACTAGAAACCCCTTTTTATACCCCCAAATACCTATAAACCCCCCATACCCTATTTCTTTGCCCCCAATACCTACAATATATTGCCCTTATTTTTCACAATTAAAAACCCCCCTTTATGAATGAACGTGATAAGATATTTCTCAACAAAGTGAATCCCCCATGGGGTCAATACATTTGTATAGAAAAGAAATGACTCTTGGTTAAAGGTAATTTTGTGAAAACAAGTTGAATATAAATGTAATTTTTATTAACCATATGATCTACAAAAAGAAAAGGCAAATCCAAGACCCAAGTAGTGACATAAATTGTCAATATTTGAACAATAAAAATATGATTAAAAAAAACTTGATTCACTGTGTTGCATAGAGTTGCTAGCTTTAAGGATATACGTCCCATAACTTAATGGGTGAAGTGGCTTCACACAATGGCTTCTCATCATCGATGAATGAGTTCATTCAAATTGCTTGGTTCATCTTATAGAGCTGGTAGGGTGGTGGTGTGAGTATGGCGATGCAGGCTATATGATTAAAGAAAGTAGGGTGGTGGTGTGGTGGCTACAAAAGTATGAAACTATCACATGTAAAACATAAAATGTTTTTGAATTAGTGCTAACCCACTTGATAGCATTAATCGAGAGCATTGATTATTTGAAATTTTGAAACAAAGTTTTGTGACTTAGTATAAGTTTGAAGCCATGTTTTGTGAGTTAATATAAGTTTGAATCTGAAAATTGTCTTGTGGCCTCGATATGAGGAAAAATAAAGCCTCAAAGTGTTTGATTGGAGGATATGACGGTATTAGTGTAGTAATTGGTCTATAAAATGTAGGACATAAAAGTTAGGTTATAGTTTCTTGATTTGTGGCATTTTAATTGAAAAGAAAGCCAGTCTATTACCAGATTCCTTGCTATCCTCAAGGCATGGGACTGATAAGGTATCGATCATACAATTTGATAGTAATAGAAAATTTTGATGCTTTGAAATGAATATATAGGAAATTGAAATGATATTCATAGTTCTATGTTTCTTTCCCCTTTCATTTTGTCATAGATTTGTAGGTTAAACATATCATAGGATTACTTTTATTTATATAAAGTAGGGGATATTTCATATTTTTATACGTGGAGTGGTAATTTATATAAAGATTTTAATATTATGTTTCTTTCCCCTTTCATTTTGTAATATAGGTTAAACATATCATAGGATGACTTTTATTTATATAAAGTAGGGGATATTTCATATTTTTATAAGTGGAGTGGTAATTTATATAAAGATTTTAATATTGGGCTGAGATGTTTATAGGGGGTAGAGAATTTTTTTTATTGATAAAGACATTTTTTTAAGGTTTTATGCATTTTCTTTGAGCCTTTGAAAGCACACTTGACAAATTAAACAAGAAGTTAGTGTAGTGCATTATTGAAATTTGATAAGGTCAAAATATTGCCACATTATAAAATTAAACTTCATTAATGAAGTGTGAATTTCAATTTTACCCCATCATTTTTATTATATATATATTTCATGGTCTCTATAAATCTGACTTGGTCATGGTTGTCATTATTATTATTATTATTAGTATATATATATATATTATGGTCTTTCTATAAATTTGACTTGGTCATGGTTTTTTGGCACGTGGTATTTGGTAGCTCATAGTAATGACCTATTTCATTGCTTGTGAAGGAGTTTCTTTAAAGGTTTCCGTGATAAACTTTATTTGTCATTATGTGTGTGCTTGGTTTAATCATTATATTCATTATGTTTTTTTTGTTTATTATATTTTTGCAAACTTTTTATTTTGTATTATATGAGACAAGATATGAGAAATCAATGTCTCATATAGTTATTACAAAATTTATTTCAGTAAAAAATAGACTCTATGACTAGTAAAATTAAGATTTAAAAAAATATTGTTAAAATTAAAATGTCATATAAATATTTTTGACATAAAAAGTAAGACCTCAAATTTCAATCGTAGTGTAGCTAATAGCATGGAAGTAAACAATCTACAAAGTAGTAAATGAAGAGAGAGAGCAAAAAGATTGGTATTAAACTATTAGAATCTTCATATACATATTTTTTTCTTTTAATAAAGTGGTTAAATAAAAATTATTGCTCCGGGCGGGGTTTGAGTCACGGGAACCTCAGATTGCTCCGAAACTTCCACGCTTGCGCTTGTTTCTGCTTCGACGGTGGCCTGGGAAGCTGGGATGCCGGCCGGATCACAACTCGACATCGACGACGACACTATCTCTCTTGTGGAGCTTCCTGTTATCTTCTCATTTGAAGTCCCGATGATGACTCCTTCGTCTGGTCTGGAATTCAATTCCGTCACCAGAGCTTTGATTACGAATTCCATTTCCCACTGGGAGGCCTGACAGATCCACGCAGCGTGACTGTCATTGTCTTTTGCCGTATATGAGGGCCGGAAGCGCCAGGCAGCCAAGGCTTGTTCCTTCAATACGCTTTTGCTTCTGAGCTTCAGATTCGATCTCGTGACCTCGGCCATCATTGCTTTGTGTGCATACATTCGTTTGATACATTCATTCAAATGAGAAACAAGGAGTTGTAGGCTTTGTTAATCCGTAAATTCAACCCATGAACATGTAAATACAAGTGGGAACGCATTGCCGAACAAGTTATGGTAGTAAAAAATTACACGATAATATTTGTTGACATTTTTTCACTATGAAATTTCTGTCCATACAACCACTTCCTCATGACTTTCAATCTTATGCTTGAATTTTAGGATTAATATTCACACTCACAAGATCTTTAGAAACATGTTTCAAAGTAATCATCTAACAAGATTTCTAGAAACATGTTTGTAAGTAATCAAGTAATCATCTAGCTCACATATTTACAATTTGGTTTTTTATCCAATGAAATCTTAGAAACATGTTTGTAAGTAATCATCCAGCTCAAATATTTCGATAACAATTTGGTTTAGTGATTGGGATTTGAATTTTTTTAATTAATTATTTTATTTAATTTTTTTAATAATAATTAATTTAATTTACATAAATTATAATTTTTAAAATATAAAATTTATTTAACCCTAAAATATAAAATATAACTAACTTTCAAATTAATAGTAATTTTGTGATATGATTAAGTCATCAATTAAATTAATTTTGTGACATGATTAAGTCATCAATTAGGTTAAGTTTTTCAATAAATTAATTTTATGATATGATTAAGCCATCAATTAAGTTTTTCTATAACTTAAATTTTATGTAATAATTTTAAAAATAATTTTAATATTAAAGTTATTTTCTAAAAGTGGTTTTTTATTAGTGTTATTCAATAACAAACAATTCTTACATGTAGCAATGTCTTATTCAATAAGAAACAATTCCTATATGCAATGTCTGTGACAAGCATAAAAATAGAAATTGCAAATGTAATTGGTGAAAAGTGAAGTATTACAAGAATTAGCATTGGTTGAAAGTGCAAAAAAAACATTAGGCAATAAGCCAATCAAAAAGCAATTGTAACATGAAAGAAGGAAGTTTTTCCACTTGATGGGTTTGAAAACAAGCTGACTACCCTAGTTGAGCTAAGCAACATAAATAATCTTCAATTGTTGCACCTATTTGAAAATTAAGTAGGTGGTATCATTCCAACATAACTAAACCAACTTATTTGTTGAAGTTGAACCTCTCAAATCAATGAACTTGTAGGAAGCATTCCTATTGGATTCCAAAGGTTGACTTCTTTAATATGCCTATAGCTATTTGATGAAGGCCTTATTCCTCCAAATATTGCTTACAACTTAGTATGGGGGAGTTTTGTTGTGTAATAACGAACTCTTGTTAAATGTAAAAAAAATAAAAAGGAATTAATTTTCTTAATGTCTACTCATAAAATAATAAAATAAAACCAAATAAAAAATAATTTTAAAAAATCCATATTGCTCATAAAATAAAAATGTAAATCCAAATAAAATGTCATTAAAAAAATAACACTTCAAGAAATTGGATGCCTCTGGGTGCTTGGAAGATCTTCCTTTAGGATGGATCTATGTCACTGATAAGAAGTGAGAAAGGTTGGATGTGTAGCTAGTAATATGGCTTGTAAGAGTTATTTGGTGTTTCGATCTATCATTGTTGTGTGTAGGATGTAACATATGTTAGAGTGCAACAAGTGAGGTGTTTAGAAAAGCATTGCCAAATTGTGGAAGAAAATATCCATGGAAATAAAGTGGATCTAATTTTTGTTTCTGCTAAAGGTGTATTTGTTGATAGATAATGTGTATCTAGGAAGTGTTGAAACTGTTGTTTAAGGATACCGAGATCTATTGAAGAAGATTTGGTGCACAATTATTCACTCTTAACTTGTTGTTGACGGATTCAACTACTATATGTTGAAGATCTATAGTTTTTCGATGAGGAAATGGAGAAAGCATAGAGAAAACAAAGAAATATTTTGTTGTTGTATATAGATGGGTGCTCTAAGTTAGAAGAGCTTCCAAAGTATGGAAACATGTGTATCTTTGAAGGAGTTGAGGGGTGGTGAATGTGTGAAGTTAAAGAGGAATGGTTTGGAGGATTGTACAAAGCTTCTGTTGTTATATGTTGATGGGTGCTCTGAGTATCTAAGACTTGATAAGTGTTGTTCTAGAACATTGTTGTAAGCAACTCTAAGATGTTGAACATTGTTGTTTTTGGTTGGAGATGCTCAATTTATTTGGTTGAAGAGGCTTAATACATACTAGAGATGCTTAATTTCTATAAAGTAATGAATGCTTGAGGCAAAATATCAACGTCCTCAGGTACAATGAATTTTTTATTTTGTTGATGTGGTCTCCTCCTCTCTATCATTGAAGAACTTGGTTATAGGGCATTCAAGATTGAGATTGACTTTCTTTTTAAATTTTCCTTGGTTTGTCATATTTTAGAACTTCACACATATTACATGCGACTCCTTAAAACTAATTGTGGTTTGAACTTTTATCTGCACAGGCTCCTTGGTTTGGGATTGCATGCGACTCCTTGGAGTTGATCACGGTTTGTGATTTCAAATTTAATCTGTACAAGGCCCGCATTATTGTTTCCTTTTAGATTTACGTGGCTAGTGAACTAGAAAACCACTCCATAAGTTGTGGATACACTTCTTATCAATTGACATAATCAAATTGCATCCCAATTTTGTTTTCATAACTAATTCAACTACAAGTGATTTATTTGCCTTTTATTATGTCCCCGATCGAGGGGATATATATGAATCGCTCAGACAGATTAATTCATTTATTCAATTTTGATTTTTTGATTTTTCTAAAGTTACAACATAGTTGGAATATAGTTGGAATATTATTTATTTAATGTGATTTTTTAAAATTGTAATTAAATGACATTCTATTGGCTCTGTACAAGTGACGTTGGTGTGGATATTTATGCCCCAAGACCCGATGGCCGGGTTACGTCAGCTTGGTATCTTGGGATATGGTATGATGCCTGCTTGAAATTGCTTGCCAGCTATTTTTCATTAATATTTCCAAATCCCTCCTTGGAATTGGAATTCGAGGTCCGTGGTTTACCCGAGCTTCTCCACCTGCAAGGGTTTCATACTTTCCTGTTACAGCTGTTTGTTATCATTATGGAATAATAAATGTGTGTGGAGAAGAAAAATTATGAGCCATCCTCCTTTTCTGCTAAATCTTTCAGAACAGTACCCAAAACCCAAGATATCAGGTAGTTATATGAATCGAGGGATGATTTGTTTTTCAACTCTTGTATAATGATTTTGATATGATTTCACAGCACTGTTTTTTTCTGCAAACCCACAAGAGAATCCATTGTAAGCTTCAAAAGAAAAGCATATGACCAAGTATTTGTGCCAGAATCTCAGAAATCCCAAATCCATTGGTTCACACTTCATAACGTATGGCAGCGGCTGTTGACCATTGTGCTTACAATATGGTGGACATTGCTCGATTTGATCAACAGTTTATTGTGGGTGAACTGGAGGGACGATAGCAAGTTGTCGATTCGGGGAGCTCCTAGAGTGGAATGGATGCCTAAAGTTATGTCTTCCGCCACCTTCAGAGTGGAAGATATTCAACCCATCAAAAATTCAGTTGGAGGGGTAGGTAATTTATCAATCTACTGTCAGTTTCTGAAACTTTTTGCAAGTGGCTTTCTGTTTTGCTGAACTCTGCATTATTTTACAGATAGTGAATGATGTGTTACTAGGCGTGGTATTTAATAGAATTTGACACTACCTGCGCTTAACTCTTGGTTGTCGTGCAACCAAATCCTTGATCCCTTTTGTTTATGTACTTTCACTTCCTAACTAGTCTTCTTTGTTGAGATATTGAATGCAGATGAGAATAGTGTTGGTGCAGTAGAAAACTTGAAATTAACGGCGATAGTTTCCACGAACATGAGAGCCAGGTCCCAACCCAGGGTATAATTTAGTAAACTCTACTATCTACTTTTATAGTTGCAGTTCTAATTATAGTCAAATGAATGTTGCTGCTAACAAGTGGAAATATGCAGGACATGAAGCAGATGCTTAAACCCAACAGTAAAGTACCTTGGGGAAATCGTTTTGGTCTTTTACATGTTGGGATGCCCTTGGACATGTTGGATAATCCTCTGGAAATCATTTTGGTCTTTTACATGTTGGGATGCCCTTGGACATGTTGGAGAATCCTCTGGACATTCTTTGCAAGGTGAAAGAAGATCTAGATAGAAAGAAAATGTCGTTTGCAGCCTTTATACTGGGTAAAGCGATGGGCTATGCAACTAAATTGAAAGGACCACAGGTACATAAACACATCTATTATTACTGTTACATGTAGGAAACATTACATAAGAGAGAAATGAAAGTCTTATAATTATCATATGGAATGTTGCAATAGACATCTGCTAAATGCATGTACAACACCCTGGCAAACACGACGCTTTCATTGTCAAATATGGTCGGGCCGGGAGAACAGATATGTCTAGCTGGAGATGGGATTAAAACCTTATATTTCTCGGCATCTGGTGTGCCTCAGGTTTGATGTTACCCTTAACCTTTCTTTTGTTGTTGTGTAAATCAATGAATAATAAAATTGTGATTTCCATTATTGAATTTGATTTGGAACATGGCAGGCGCTTCTTGTGACGTGTACAAGCATGATGGGTAGCTTGAGAGTGCAGGTCACAGCGGCAAAAGGATATATAGATGCAGGCCTTCTCTCCAACTGCTTCATTCTTTGTTTCGAAGAGATGAAGGAAGCTGTCGGGATCTGAAAAAGCATTCAGATCCCCAGTCTACTCAAGAGGATTTAGTGCCAGTACAACTAATTAGGAAGCGAATTTACAAACACCTAAGGAATTAGCGATCAATAACTAGCCTGCTGATGCCCAACATGATTTAATGCAAGGACAGCTATATGGCAGGCTATTGAAGCTACTTAAGATTTAAGGACCTAGTGCTCAATTACCGTCACATTAAACTTGATCAACTTTGTCAAGTAAGCTGTTAATTTTTGAGATATTCTTTTGAATTCGATTACTTAGATGCATTCCCATTGTACCAAGCTCCAATGTACCAATAAGTGCGATCTCAATTCTACCTTTGTTAATAACCAACCTTCATTTTAACGATCGTAGATGTTTTGCATTAGCATGGGAGACTTGAAATTCGTTTTTTTCAAAGTATTTTTTCAATTACTTCTGTATTTTTTTCAAATTATCTATTTCTAATTTCATCATGGGTGACTTAGAAATTCATTTTTTCCATATCACAGTTTTTCTCTAGTTTATTTTTCAATTATTTATTTCGTATTCCATTGGTAGAGGTTATGTCATTTTTCACACCAGACTATTGGCATATATTTTATATTTTTATTTTGTTCTTTTTTTCTCATTAAAAAATAATTGTAGTTTACTCAATAAAAGAAAACTATACATTTAGCTTTACATAATGTATTTCTATAATCATCCATGCTTTGCACTTATGAAGAGACTTTAAAATTAGAAGTTATATACAAAAAGGTTATCGGTAGTTCATATTTTACAATACATATACTCAATGATGGAATTCGATGGGAAAAATGACACTCATGAGGCATTTTGACCCTCAAATTATTACCATTATTACTAAAACTTCTCCAAGAAGAGTACTTTGAATAGAAAGAAAAATATTAAGTTGGTGTTATTTCCATCATCCATGTCTTTCTATTTTGTAATTCTATTTTCTAAGTTTTGTTTGATTTTTCCTCGAAGCAAAAAGTTGTTATTTAACCGTCTTTTTTTAATTTTTTTTTACAATTGAAATTAACATATAGTCCTGAAAAGCATAAAAATGTCATTTAACAATGATTTTTCTATTTTTTTTTACTCTCTTTACTATTCCAATTAGCAACTGCATGGTACAAATTTCAGTGCTCAATACTCAAGTAAATGATTTGAAAGTTGGGAGTTGGAAGTTGGAAGCCCTTGCCACTTGGAGACATAGTTTTGGAAAACATTATCAAAGGTACTACTTGTAGAATTTTTTTGGTTTAGATTTAGAGATTTTTTTAAAAATCTATTATTTTGAAGAAATGTTCTTTTCCTTGTATTTTTTGATAGTGATTTATGCAATGCAAGTAAATTAAAGAGTTGAAGACATGAAATATGTATGTAAATTTCGAATGAAAATTGCCTCTAAAATTTGTAAAATTAATGATCATATTTTTTCTTTGTAAAAATTCAATGATAAAAACCTAAATCAATTATATTTTTTAAATGTTGTGAAAGCTTAGTAAAAATATATATTGCGTTATGGTATGAGATACACTATAATCTTATAGATCTGTCACCCAATTGTAGGTAATTCCAAAACTTTATGTTTTTGGAGGAATGTTCATTAGTGAAAATTTAAAATTGTTGTTATTTTAAGGACTACATTTAACGTGTACATCATCTATGTGTGCATTTAATTTATGTGGTAATGAAATCAAACCACCCATCTCCTAAACAAAAAGGTTTCCATACTTTAACAACTCTTGACTCTCTCCCTTCACTTCGAGAATCCGTTTATAATGGCTTGGGCTTATTGTGGATTCTTAGTGTGACTTACTTTGTAATTGTTCGTTGGATCCAAAGTAGTGCTTGGGATTTATTTTCTGCGGTTAAAAATCAATCCCAGCTATAGTTAAAAATCAATGCCAGCTATCGGTAAATCTATCTCCTTGAATGGCAATCAAAATCGGACGGTGTTTTGAGGAGTCAATTTAAAGAATGAACTATATTGAAAAAGACAGTTATATTTTAATTTAATATTAATTTAGTATATAAATGGTATATAAAATAAATAGGAATCAAGTTAATGTACCATGATAGATATTTATGATGATTTTTTATTTTAATATAAAAATATTAAAAAATAATATTATTTTGAAAAAATATTAACAAAATATAATTATTGAAGGGTAAAAATTTTACTAAACCTTTAGTCATTTTTTATTTTAATATAAAAATGTTAAAAAAAATATTATTTTGAAAAAAAAATTAACAAAAAAATATTATTGAAGGGTAAAATTTCTAGCAAACCTTCAGTCTTGAATGGTAAAATTTTAAGCAAACCTTTTCATGATGAGCGATATAAAATACCAAAACGTCAACAAACAAAAAAATTGACGAGTAGAATAGAAACCAAAATCCAACACTACTCTCAGCCAAGGAATCTCCTCATTAGTAGGAATAAGGAGAAGAGTTCTAGGTGGTCTATTTTCCTCAATCCAATCTATGAATTGAACCAAATTCCAACACTACTCTCTGCCAAGGAATCTCCTCATTAGTAGGAAGAAGGAGAAGATTTCTAGGTGGCTTGTTTTCCTCAATCGAATCTATGAATTGAAACTGGGCATAATCATTGATGATCATTGAGATACAAAATACCTCCTGATCATTGAGATACAAAACATGCTTATTGATGATCACTGAGATACAAAATACCTCCTGATCATTGAGATACAAAATACCTCCTACTCCTCCTAAAGGAAGAGTTCCTTGAGAAGCACCATCAAAAAAACAACCAAGGTTGATTTTTATCAATCACTTTGACCTCAATCACCCAGATCAAGGATTTTTATCAATCACTGCCACCTCAATCACCCCCACAATCACTCTAGATCTGGTTGGCCACCTCAATCCCCCGAGATATAGATGGAATGACCAACTGTGGGAGGTGGTTCAAAATAGGCCACTCCATATCAGCTGAAACAATAGGATACATGTGAATATCCTCAAAGATAGCCAAGTTCCTGGCAATCCAAACCCCTAGATGAAAATAATAGGAAGGGCAAGGTAACCCTCAAAAGACTTATTTTTGGTCCAAAGAGCAAGAGCATCATTAAGAGACGCCCCAACAAAAGGGAAAAATTTTGTGGGAATTTTACATACTAGTGTGAGCCCACATCCTAGAAAGATAAGAGCAGGAAACTAAGACACCCAAATTGATTTTTTTGGACAGAGCCATAAGAAAAGCTTGCATTTCAGAGGGCAATTGAAATTCCAAATTTTCTTGTGCCACCAACTGGTCTCAGGAAACTACCATATATCCAAGCTTTGGAAAGTTAAAACCCTTGTAGGGATTTCTTTCCCACACCAAAGAATCTTCAATATCCTTTAATGTGACCCCACTATTATTGAGAACCTGGTTATTCCTCTCCAAAGCTAGCATGTCTCTAACTTCCTCTCAAGCTAGATCATTAGCTGATAGCCAAATGTTGTACAAAAACATTGAGATTTTCTTTATTGGTAAAAAAAAAAGCCTTTCATGAACATAGCTTGTCCTAGCAAACTATGTTGCAAAGTAATAAAACTTTAGTGGTGAAATCATTACAATGAAGGCACTTGAAGTTAATGAATTTTTCAAATTAAATTTAAAATTTTTATAACCCCATATATATATAACTACAAAATTAGATAAATTAAAACACTTTCTCCACATGTACACTCTAAAAAAGAGTTTGCACCTTGAGAAATTTGATCCCTCCAGACCCTTACAGATCCAGTTTTAAAATGGATCTATAGTAATTAATCAAAAAAACAATAAACACACCAATGCTTTAGATGTTCTCAAATTTTTCTCAACCACTAATTATATTCAAATCCACATAGTAACTACCACATTCAAACACATAATATTGTTACAACTCTATTAGAATCCCTATCTTTACCTTCTGGTCGTTGACTCCATGAGCGGAAAGTTTCAACAACAACAAGACAATGGGGATCTTAAAGGCCTGAAAATTCCAAGAGGAGTTATATCTGTAAACCATGCACAATTTGCCGATGACACCATTTTGCTTGGGGGGCGCATTTACGGTCACAGAAAAAAGGTTTAAAATAGTTCTCTCCATCTTCCTCAAAGCCTCTGATGGTAAGGTTAATGCTTCTAAATCAAAATTTTATGAATGGAATTGACTCCCTGGAACCATGGCAAGGATATCAAGAATCCTTGGATTCGAGGGACTAACAATTTGGAACTCCTTCAGCTATTTGGGCATTCCCATATTCAAGGGGGGGAAAAGATGGAAGATTGGCATAGTGTGATCGACAAAGAAAAAAAAATCAATTCTTGGGGAACTAGATGGCTCAACCCAGTATGAAAATTAGTCCTTATAAAAGCTATCCTTTTTTCCTTTCCGATTTATGTCTGCTCAATATCCTTAGCACCTAAACAAATTATACAGGAAAGAAATAGAGAAATCCAGAAATTTCTCTGGCAAGGAGGCAAGGGTACCAATACCAAAAGAAAAATCCATTTGATAAACTGGGACATGGTGTGCAACCCAAAGTAATGTAGCAGAGTGGGAGTAATAGATCCTCTAATCATGAATTTAGCCCTCATCACAAAATTTTTATGGAGAGTAATCTCTAGTGAAAATGCTTGGTGGAAGACGACCCTTTAGAAAAAATACATGACAGGTAATAGAAGAAAATGTGGTGAGGATATAGATATGAACAGAGTTGGGTCTCCTAATATTTGGGACCTCTACAAAAAAGCAACTTACATCATTCAATACAACATTCATTGGATAGCAGGGAATGGAAAACGAATCAAGATTTGGCATGATAGACTTGGTTCAAACTCCCCAACT
>LPNX011206248.1:251500-262791 GCA_001517045.1 Pseudotsuga menziesii | reverse complement strand
ATTATATATTCACTCAATTGTATTTAATATCATAATGTCAAACTAATATATATATATATATATATATAATCTTGTACTTTTAAAATAAATTAAATTCATTTTCGTTTAATTTTATTTACAAGTTCAAGACAAATAAATGTTAAAGGACAATAAATTTTTGGGAATTTACAATGAATCTTAGTCACATCATTTTAGAATTATTTTATTAATTTTATTTATAGTCAATTTAGGAAAGTAACTCAACCATGGTTATTTATTTGTGCATAAAAAGTAGTGTAGGAGGTGAGTTGTCATATATACCTACCCCATAAAACCCCTAACTCATAATATTTTAATATATCTTATATTTTTGTAGTACATCTCTTAGGAGGCCCATTTTTGACCTCAAATTCTCTCTAATGTTCCACCAGGAACTAAATGATCTTAAGGAATGGTTTGATCACAACGACATCAACACCCTCTATGATATTTCTTCCTGGAAAAATAGTGATAGATAGGATGGGTGGAAGAACCTTGAAATTCCAGTGCACCTTCAAACAGACTACAAATTTTTTATTTCCCTTCTGCATGGGCAAGCCCCAATTCACAGACACATTAAAGACAACCTCGGTTGGGGAAAGACAGATTCTTACTCGGTGAAGAAAGGATAGTCCCTTATTTACAAGAACAAGAACAGGATAAAAAAAGATATAAAGTGGAATAAGATTTGGTGTAATGATGGTTTGCCAAAGGCCAGTGTATTATTTTGGATTCTAGCCCATCACAAAACTCTTACTGCCGAAAATTTGAGGAAGCGAGGGATTGTAGGGCCTCTTCGATGCATCTTTGTAAAGATTCAGAAGAAACCCTGGAGCACACCTTAAAATCTAAGAAAGTTGATCCTTAATTAGTTTAAACTTTGTATCAAACCTTATTTAAATAGAAGACTTCTATGTTTAAATCCATTCATTTCAAACAATTAATACAATTTTTTGTAATTAGTTTTTTTTTAATCCAAACAAATATACAAAACCACTCAACAAATCTTGTTAAATACACCAACCTAGACTTCCATCAAAACAATTAAATCCCCACCACTAACTAATTGTTTACAATTAGTTACCACATACTTCTTCCTTAATACAAAAGATAAATAAATTGAAGTTAAAACTATTGTGTATTTCAATTAGTTTATGGACATATGTATATATTGATTCATTTTTAATTATGATACATTTCCGTTGATACTATTCATAATCATAAAATCGAGGATATGTTTCAAAGTTGAATCCATATCCTTGAGGAAAAGTGCATAATTTAATTATAAGTGTTGTGTGTTTAATTATTTTTTACATAGTGATGTAACACTATATACATTGTATATTACCTCAACCATGATTTAATATATATTGTATCTCTATGTATTCTATTAGTTTCTATCTTTCAAGTGAGTAGGGATGTTAGTAATGTTATTTTTCATATTATTTTGTATGTATATTAAACTATAAATTATTTATAGGATTGAATATTTTAACAAAGTTGAGTGGTTTCTTTTCAACTATATAATTGGGGAAATATTTATTTCACTATTTAATGTATTATTTTATTTGATATATTTAAAATGGTAGAAATTTTTATTTTTCATATTTGTTTTATTTTATTTATTTATATGAAATGCACTTTGAATAAAAGAAAAAAATTACTAACTACATAGAGAGCCATTTTTACATGATGGTTAAGAATTCACAACTACCTAAATTTGAAACGATGCAGACCCATAACAATATTTGGAAATGATTTAAGTAGGAAACCTATTTAATAGTTTAAAAGTTAGATAAAATTATCCTGGACATTAAAAGTTCATATCAACAATCTAACTTAGTATGATATTTAACCTTGTATGAGGTTCTTGTATCGAGTGCACAAGACTAAATTTATGTTCTTATACTTGAGAATTTAAGTTTATCCATTGAATCCATCAAACTAACGACCATCAACCCAAAATCCCAAATAATACAAATGACCATAGTTAAGGTGCAACAACACAGAAATTATTAGCAGAGTTAAATTAGTCTGATATTTAACCTTGTATCCATTCAAATGGTTCTTAGTTTGTTATATATGTTGGCAAAAAAGTTTGAAATACATAACGTTTTTAATGAAATTGAATTATGTTTTTAATAACACAATCTTTACAATGTCTCTATTCTAATGATAAGAGACAATGTTTATTTCTATTTAATAATACGTTGTTGATTACTATCATGGATAACAAATGCTCTTAGAGTGTGCCTTCTTATTATTACAAGGCATTTTTTCTTCTAGCAAAAGCATGTGGCAATGTCGGGGATATTGCCACCATGTGGCTCTTGTTAAATCATATGATCATCCATAAATAACTGATCCAACTACAAGTGATTTATTTTCCTTTTATTTGAATGAATCATACGATCATCCACAAATATGGTTTTATTGCCATCCTTTTCTAGATTTGGTTCATAAGAATTAAAAGAGTGATTAGATTGGTGGGAAAGTGTGCATAGTCAGAGTCCACATTTATAGAACTTGGGGACAATATTCTGAAATGGATTTTGTCTTCAATTTGATGTCCTAGGCTAAATATCTATTCTATGAGATCAAAAGGAAAAACCATTAAGAACTTTTGAGATTCATAAAGCCTAGTAAGATTAAAGTGAATCACCATATCAAAATTGTTTATGACCAGCACATTTAATCTTAGTTTGTCACAAAAAGATCTTAATTTTCTTGGAGAATGGGTACACCAGGAATTGGGCCTTCCACTAATTGACAATTTCTTCTTTGTTTTTTCCTGAAGAGTCTTTTTTTCTGCTTTTTAGAAATTTTGTTTCTACAAAGTTACTGATTGGATGTGGAGTTATTGATGCCAATACTAGTTGAAGAGTCAACATTTGCAATTAAATATTTCAGTAAAGGATTTTTACTGGTGGAAGAATAAAGAAAAACAGTCACATCTTCCATTGGTACCAAAGTTTTCTCACAACGCCAATATCTGTCAAAGAATAATTTATACAACCAAATCCTCCACTAAAGCTTCTTATCAGTTGAAGAATCGAGTATAGCCACGTCTTCCACACCTTGCACTAGGTGGCAGCTTCTTTTATGCTATTGACAGAGCATGTTTTTCTGCTTTTTGGAGATTTTGTTTTAGCTTATTTCCTGATAAGATGTGGAGTTTTAAGCCACTGGAGGTTTTTGACCTGTTAACAGATCAAGAACTACAACCACATATCCCACTTCAGACCTCTTACCGGTTGAAGAATCTAGAAATACAATGACATCTTCCACTGGTACCTTAGTTTTATCAACCCGAACATCATTTGAAGAATCAAGAAATACAGCTGAATCTTTCACTAGAAATTTGTTTTATCAATGCAAATATTAGTTGAATAATCAGGATATACGATCAAATCTTCCACTGGAATCTTCTTACCATTATCAAAATCAAGAAATATAGGAAAATATATGATTGCGCAAGCGTACAATTTGTTAGAGAAGCATCCAGATAATCATCCATTGATTCCTCCATTGATCACGCCAATGCCAATGATACAACGTGCGATCAAGGAATCACAATCAATGCAGCAGATCAAGGACTCACAGCTTGCGCAACGGCCTATATTAGGCATGACCAAATCATTCCACCCTTCATCCAAGGCATGACTAAATCATGCACATCAGTAGGAAGGAAAGAGGAAATGTAATTAGTATTGTATGTAAATATAGCTGAACATTCCCTTTGTAATTTTCTACATTCCTTTTCTTTTCTGTTATTTTCGTGTATATAATGCCTTGAGCATTCTCTTGTATTTCATCAAGTAATAAGAATATCCTCTGTTCTTACATGGTATCAGAGCCCTAGGAAAATGCCACATTTCAATCTCTTTCTTAAGCTTCAGTTCTTATGGCTTCCTCCACCAACTCTGCCTCATCCTCACCTTCACCAGCAATATCCCTCACCCTTCCCAATTACACTCAAATGGCTGGAGTGAAATTAGATGGTCTTGGAACCTATCTCCAATGGTTGTCAGTCTTTTTACCTATTCTACGTAGCAATGAACTGGTAGGCATCATCAATGGGACTAAACCTTGTCCCCCAAAGCTTCTAACCAATGAACAAGGTCAAGCCATTCCTAATCCAGAATACTCTGTCTGGATCAAGAAGGAGCAGCACTTACTAAGCTGGATCAATGCATCTCTTTTTGAGAAAGTGATGTCAACCGTGTATGGCTTAAATATCTCTCAGCAGGTATGGACTACACTGGCCAACAGATTTGCTAGTCAGTCTTGTACTCATGTATCTCACATCAAACAATAGCTATAGAATCTGTGCCAAGGTTCTAAATCATGTTTAGAATACCTGCAGTCAGCCAAAGCCTAGTCTTACAAACTTGCAGTCATTGGTAAACCACTAGATGATGAAGATCTCATATCTGTCATCACTAATGGTCTTAATCCAACTTTTATTCACTTTGTGACTACATTTTCATTTGCAACTCGTGAAAAGTCTCTTATTTTTGATGACTTTCAGGAAATGTTACTGAATCATGAAATGCTGCTCAATAACCAGCACGTTTCTGCCCCTAATATGTCCACCTATGCTCTATTTTCTCAAAAGGCAGGTTCTCGCAATTTCAATCATAAGAGAAAAGGATCATATCAATCCTACAAATAGCAACCATGCAATAATCAATATGCCAAGTCACCAACCAATGGATTTCCTGCATTCAGATCACAGCAAGGAAATCACATCTCTGGTGCTCTTAGATTCAACAATGCTCTAGGATTCTCCAACAGAAATACTCCACAGGCTTCCTCCAAAAATGCACCAAACTCATCACGTGCTCCTTGTCAAATCTGTGGCAAGACAAGCCACCAAGCCCTTGATTGCTTCCATAGGATGAACTACTCATATCAAGGTAGACATCCTCCTCCTCAGCTGGCAGCCATGGAAGCTCAATCAAATGATCTATATGATGATGAACAAGAGTGGCTTGCTAATAGTGGTGCAAATTGGACCACATCATCAATAACTTGGAGAATCTCACAATCCAGCAACCCTTTGAAGGCAATGACATGGTTGCTATAGGAAATGGATCTGGTCTTAAGATTGACAATGCTGGTTCAACTCTTCTCCATTCCTATAATTCCTCTTCTGATTTCCATCTTAAAAATGTGCTTCATTGTCCAAATGCATATGCTAATCTTTTATCCATTTAAATATTTTTCTTAGATAATGATCTTCACTTTATACTTACCTCATCTCATTTTTTTGTGAAGGAAAACCACACCAAGGCAATCCTCTTGGAAGGAAAGAGTGAGAATGGACTATATCCATTGCAGTTTCAAGGGAACTCACACAAATCTAGTCGTGTCATTGTAGCCTTTTTAGGAATAAAGACCTTAACCTTGATTTGGCATTTTAGACTAGGTCACCCAGCAAATGATGTTGTTTCTCAAATTGTTAAAACATTTCAGCTTTCTATGTCATCTTTAAATTCTAGTAAAACTTATTTGTGTGATTCTTGTTAATTGGGAAAAAGTAAGAAGCAATGTTTTTCTTCTTCCAATCGACAAACCTCTCTCCCTTTGCATCTTATTCACACTGATATATGGACTTCCCTTGTCACATCAATTAGTGGTTTTAAATACTATGTTATATTTGTTGATGATCACTCAAGATACACTTGGCTCTACCCTCTTTATAAAAAATCTGAATTCTATGAATGTTTTATCAAATTTAAACTTCTTGATCATAACCAATTCTCCTCCTCCATCAAACAACTTCAATCTGATGGAGGTGGTGAATACACTTCACTTCACTTTCAATCCTTCCTCACCAAGAATGGCATTGTCCATCGCAAATCATGTCCCTATACCTCTCAACGAAATGGCTTAGTAGAAAGAAAACTAAGGCACATTCTGGAAACATGATTGACACTCCTAGCACATTCACATCTTTCTAATGTTTACTGGGTTGATGCATTTCTGACAGCATCTCATCTCATAAATAGTCTTCCCACTCAAACTTTGGATAATCTTTCTCCTTACCTCAAGCTATATCACAAAGACCCTATTTATCAAAAACTCAAGGTAATTGGATGTAAACGATACCCTCTTTTACGTCCCTTTCGATTGCATAAACTTGAATATAGATCAAAACCCTACATATTTCTTGGTTACAACTATGCTGGTTACAAATGCTTAGATCCTATTACTAAAAAGGTATACTTGTCACGACATGTGGGTTTTGATGAGAAGAACTTTCCAGCAAAGGATCAAGACTCTTCTCACTTTCCCTCCAAGATCAGTGCTATTGGTAATGCGCCCTTCATCCTTCCAATAAGTCTTCTTCCTAATTATGTTTCTGGTTATCCTAACTCACCCTTTATTCCTTACAGTACCTCTCCCATTTCAAGTAATGCAAATGGCTCTCCTAATTCTACATTCCATTCTGAATCTGCATTGCCTAATGCTCCCATTGTACCCTCACCTGCACTGCCTTCACATCCTTTTCCTGAGATGCAACTCTCCATCCCTATCCTTGACAATCCCATTCCTGCACCTCCCTCTTTGCATCCTATGAACACTAGATCTAGAATAGGCTCTACTCGACCTAAACAATTCCCTAATTTCAAGTTATACAAAGCTACCAAATATCCCCCTCAATTGTTTCACCTCACCATCTCTGCCACTGAACCATCTTTCTATCGCAAGGCAGCTTCTGATCCTTGGTGGGTTCAAGCCATGACAAAAGATTTTCAAGCACTCCAAAATAATGGAACCTAGACACTATGTCCACGTCTTCCTCATCAAAACATCACCAGCAACAAGTGGGTTTATTGCATCAAACAAAAAACTGATGGAACCATAGAGAGGTTTAAGGCAAGACTAGTTGCCAAAGGATTTGATCAGAAAAATGGCATTGATTATACTGAGACCTTTAGTCCAATAATCAAGCGTACTACCATCCATGTTATTCTCTCATTGGCTATTCAATTTGATTGGACCATACAGCAATTGGACATCTCCAATGCCTTTCTTTATGGCCACCTTCTTGAGGATGTCTACATGGAGCAACCAAGGGGGTTTATTCACAATCAATATCTCGACTTTGTCTGCAAGCTTCACAAGACCCTCTATGGCCTCAAACAAGCTCCTCGAGCTTGGTTTAATCACCTCTCTTCCTTCCTTTTGGACATTGGCTTCACTGCCTCACTTTTGGATTCCTCCTTATTCACATTACATTTGGGATCTGCTCACATTTTCATGCTGGTTTATGTAGATGACATCATTCTCACTGGATCCAATGATAAACTCATACAATCCATTATTTCTCAACTACAGAGAGAATTTCCTCTTAAAGATCTTGGCCTTCTTCACTTCTTTCTGGGAATTCAAGTTTCCCGCATTCCTCAAGGTCTGCACCTCTACCAAGCTAAGTACATCTATGATCTTCTTCATCACACTCATATGCAGGATGAAAAACCATCTAAGTTTCCTACTCCCTCTGGTCTGAAACTTTCTCAATATGATGGAGAACCTTTGTCCAATCCTACCTAATATAGGCAAGTGGTTGGTGCTCAATATTGCACCTTAACACGACCAAAAATTGCATTCTCTGTTAACTAGCTCTGCCAATACATGCATGCACCCTCCACGGCTCATTGGTCTACTGTGAAGCGATTGCTGAGATACCTCAAATCTTCAGTTGATCATGGCTTAATGTACTCCAAAGGTTCCTTAAACCTCACTGCCTATTGTGACAGTGATTGGGCAGGTAGAATTGATGATAGACACTCCACCACTGGATTTGCTATATTTCTTGGCTCAAATTTGATCTCCTGGTGTGCCAAAAAGCAAGCTGTTGTGTTTAGGAGCAGCACTGAAACTGAATATAGAGCCCTTGCAATCACTCCCACTGAAGTCTATTGGTTATGGATGTTTTTTTGTGGAAGTCAATTCTCTCTTTTACATGATCCTTTCCTATGGTGTGACAATATAAGTGCATTAGCCCTAGCTTCCAATCTTGTGTACCATGCTCGCACTAAGCATATTGAGATCGACTATCACTTTGTGCGTGAAAAAGTCCTCAATCGTGACATCCTCATCAAATTTATTTCCACCAATGATCAACTTGCAGACATTTTTACTAAGAGTCTCTGATCCAAGAGTATATTGGTGGCCACCCACCTATTCCACTTGGACCCCCACCATTGTTTCTTTTAGTTTTCTAGTTTCCTTAATTGTAGCACAATTTACTATTTTTGGCAGTTTTCAAGTCCTAAAATTCTAGAGCCGTTTTGAGGCCCTAAACGACGTTTTTTTCGGCATGTATTCCTTAAACAGATTTTTCTAATGATGTATCATGCATGTCAAATGGAGGTTTGATGCTAAAGTTATGGCCCCAGGAAATTGATGTACCAAGTTACCCAACGAGGCCCACATTCTGGCGTTTCACCTCCTAGGGTTAGGTTTTTGGATGTGTAGGGTTTCCATTGTTTCTCAATAATATATAGGCCTTCGAGCCTCATTGTAACACAAAGTTTAGAGGCATGTAGCCACCACATCTCTTCTCAAAGATAAGATACTAGCACTAGCTAGTTTATTTCCATTCTATATGTAAACCAATTTCAGTTATTGATTAATGAAATGAAGTGTTATTTCTGTTACATATTTGTTTCTATGGTGATTTGTGTAATTTGTTGCGTTTCCGCATAAATTTGGATCAGTGGTATCAGACCAATTTGCTCTTTTTCGATCCTTCTTCGCATGTCCCCAACGAGGGCGAGGTATAAAGATTTAGGGCTTGATTTGGTTGAACCTTTGCAAGATCAGCCTCGCAAATCCCGACGACCACCCATGGGGGACAAAAATAAGGATGAGGGCACAGAATATCCTATCAAAATGTTGCTCGAGGAGGCCCTTTAAAAACAAAGGAACACGATGATGGATAACTTCACCCAGATCCTTCAACGACTCCCCACTGGCGGCGCATCTTCATCTAGCAGCCACTCTGGAGGCACAACCTCTTTTAAGGTACAAGTAAACTTCGACATTCCCATATTTGATGGCCGAATAGATGCAGACGTCGTAGATAGATGGTTGAATCTATTAGAAGAATATTTCTTCGTTCATGACTTTTTCGACCCGAAAAAGATTACTTTTTCTCTACTCAAAGCCGTCCCCCGTGTCAAGGATTGGTGGGAAACCTACTGTGAGAGGAAGGACGAGGAGGAACCCTCTCTGTTCTCGGTTGTACCCACTTGGAATTATTTTCGAGATGCCATAAAGGGACAATATTATCCAGTGGGGAGCTATGAGGACAAGTACATACAATGGGCTACGCTGCGGCAGCAAAGACATCAAGATTTGCATGAGCTGGTGAATCTGTTCCATACCCTGTGCACCAAGTTGGGTATCAAAGATTCAGAGAAACATTTGGTGCTGAAGTACCGCAGTTGTCTACACAGATACATTCAGGAGGAAATGGAGTTCCTCGACATCTCCTCGCTTGGTACGGCATATCAGTATGCAGCCAAAATTGAGCAAAAATTCAAACAGAAAAAGCGAGACTTTGGATAAATGAATCAGAAGCAAGGGAAAGGTGCCCCCAAATTGTAGAACCAAGGACACAACCAAGGCATGGCGACTCAAGAAAACTTGTCAAAGCCGCAAGCAAAGAGAAACACTGCAAAGCCAAAGAAGGAATACAAAAAGTGGTGCGAGTTCCATAAGAGCCCCACTCACAACACAAGTGAGTGTCGAGCCAAGCAGTCACTAGTGGCCGAGATAAAGGATTCTGAATCGGATGCATACTCTGACACTGAATCAAAACCCGAGAAGGAGAATGACAGAGGGAAGAAGATTATCGATGCAGAGCCTAACACCAATGTTTCCACCACGAAGATCCAAAAGGAATAACCAGAATATTTAGAGGAGGAGGAGCGTCTTTTCCACTCCAAGATGTGGATAAATGGTTCCCCACTACAGTTCATTGTCGATAGTGGGAGACAAAAGAACCTGATTTCAGCAGAGGTTGTGAAGCAGTTGGGTTTTCCAACCATAGAACACCCACAGTCATACACCATCTGGTGGCTTCACCAAGGAAGGGATCTCCGTGTCATCCAGTAGTGCTACCTTCCCTATAGCATCAAGCTCTTCACTGATGAGGTATTATGTGATATTGCTCCTCGTGATGTTTGTGATGTATTATTAGGTGAACCATACTTATGGAAGTAACATGTTGTGTATGAGTCCTGGCCTCACGCTGTTGTTATTACGTTGGGAAATAATTTGTACAGGATACCAGAGGTACCACCTCCTGCTGCTATCTCTTTAGTCACTGCAAAACAATGCAGTAAGCTCATTTCCAAAATCAGGAAGTTTGTTCTCTTGATGAAGTATGGGTTCTTGTTCTTTCACTCAACTGTAATGGTAAAAGACATTTACACAAGTAAATCTGGAAATATTGTGTGGCCAAATAAACACATTCAACCATAAACTATTTCATATATATAACTTATGCGAAAATAACAAAGTATTACAAACTTGTCGGTCCAGACTTGTCGGCTCACTGACTGATCCTTTTACAGAGCTTCGGCTCTTCGATTGAATCACTTACACAGAAGCTTGAGATTCAACTTTTCTTTTCTCACCTTGAGTTCCTTTGTCTCTCTATTGTGTCTCTAACCTAATTTACAATTTGCTTCTTCTATTTAGAGGCAACCTGAAGATTGCCTCTACATGGGTCGACTGACTCACCATTAAAGACTGTAATAACTATCTACCTAACAACTTAGCTTCAGAAATAAATTCGACTGGTTTACATTGCCGAATCGTGGACTCTTCCCTCTTGTCAGACTGACCGACAAGATCTTGACTAGTACAGACTATGACAGAGTCAGCTGAGAGTCAGGTACGGATCTACGAGTAATTACTTTTTCCAACACTCCCCCTTAATTATGAGCAGATGGGTTTTTTTTAAAACAAAATTTACAAAATGTTTCAGAGCTTAGACATGCTCTGTTTATGACAGAGTTCACTGTGTAGAACTTGTCATTCCAAGATAACTATGCAGATACTGGAATGCGTCATTTTCTAATGGTTTCATAAAGATGTCTACAAGTTGATCTTCAGACTTGCAAAATTCCAAACAAATTTCCTTGTTGTTCACTAGCTCTCTTATGAAATGAAACCTTGTGTCGACGTGCTTGGTTCTCTTGTGAAACACATGATTCTTTGATAATGCTATGGTTGAATTGTTGTCGTAG
>LPNX011206248.1:229777-240108 GCA_001517045.1 Pseudotsuga menziesii | reverse complement strand
ATCCCACCGATCTTCTTTCCATAGGCAAACTGTAACTTTATATTGCAAAAGGAAGTAGTTCTTCTTACAATAACTTTCCAGTCTTACTGGGAAAAAAGCCCTTTTCTCTTCCTTACGTTTCCTATTTTTATACAAAAAGAAAAAATTGGTTGGGCTGCCCAAAGTGACCTTTGGGCTTCCCAACCCTTTTGTCTTCCCAACGTTTCATTTTTTCCAAAAAAAAAAAAGCCTTTTACAAACGTATTAAATTACAGCAAAGTTGACCGGTCCTCTTGTGAAGAGGGTTTCGCTTGGTTTCCCAAGAATTTCTTCCACGTTGCTGTTTCAGCAGCGAGATCTTCAAACGAGCTCGGTTCTAAAAACTGAATGTTTAGCTCGAACTTTTCAGCCTGGTTTCTAATGGCCTCTACCCTGGCCATGTTCACTCGCACCTGTTCTTCTAAGAGCTGCAAACTGACGGCTATATGGCCTATTTCATTTTTCAGGATTTGGTCATCAATAGCTTTGATGCATTGTACTCTGGCTTCTTCATCTTGTTGTCCTTTCTGCAACATTTCCACAAATGCATCATGATCAGGGAACTCGTATAGCCTTTGCTCGGCTTCTACCTGACATCGGTTGTAGGTAACCAAGGCCCTCCTGAAGAATTCTGTGCAGGCTCCCTTGGTCTTCTTGACTGTTTTCTGGAAGTCTTCTGTAGTATTGATGGCGAATTCTATCAGATCATGGTCCCGTTTAAGGTCTTGTTTATCCGTGGATGGTAGTTCAGCTGGGGCTTCCTCATCGTTCTCCGCTCTGGCTATCCTTGTAGTCAGTACTTCGAGGATGTCTTGAGACCTGTCAACAAAATAAGAAGCGGTTTCCAATATTTCTTCCAGTCGACTATCAATCTGGAGGACCTGGCATCTTTCTTCTTCTAGAGCAGTTTGCAGGTGTAGCACTTTAGCTTTCTGGGCCAGGATGTGTTCTTTAACCGGTTGTAGATCAACCTGTTGTTCCTTTGCTGCTTCTAGCTGCTCTTTCAGTTCTTTAACATATGCAGTATTGGACTCATAGATAATATACTGCTGCGCTTCTAGGTCTTCTATCTTTTCCCTCAACTGCTCCTTTTCATTCTTTAAGTCTTGAATTTCCTGCTATGCACTTTCCAGAGCCTTATGTGTTGTTTCCTTGGCCTGTGCTTCTACCTGGATGGCGTAGATTTCACTCTTTGTGGCCTCCATTTCTCTCAGCACATGTTCATATTTTCTCTTAAGTCTATTTCCTTCTTCCCTTTCTTTTCTCAGGGTGTCCTTAAGCTGAGAGGAGGTCTTCTTGGATGACTCTATTTCAATCATCATTCTGTCTATGTTATCCTCTGAAGCATGTATTGCTGCAGTCCCGACCCTTATAGTAAACCTTGGATCTACATCTGTCCCTACCATCATGACCTTATATGTTATCATTTTGCTGGCCATTCCTTCTGCCTCTACCTTTCTTTATGTTCTCCTCATTATCCTTTTAGTATCCCTATCATAATAAACGGTGCTGAAATCAGGGACTTCTTCCCCTTTTTCCTGTACGAAGGGTACTAACTGAATCATAGGGGTAGCAGCTATGATGGCAGTGGGAACTTGAGGGATCTGCACCTCAGGGTTTTCCTCTCCCTGACTCTGCCCTGATGATGTTTCAGGAGCTTGCTGTTGCATCAAATTTATCTGTTCAGACTCCTGCTCTTGCAGTTCTTAGTCTATCTTTCTCTGGGCTTCTTCGGCTGCTTGCCTAGCAGCTTCTTCTGTTTTTCTGGCTGCTTCATTGGCTCGTTCAGCTGCTTCCTGGGTAGCTTTCCTCTTTTCTTCTTCTCCTTTTTGCATCCATTCTACAGCCTCATCTTCCAGCCTCTGAGCCTCCTCTCTTATCCTTTTGGCTGCTTCTTTAGACTTAGCTTGCTCAGCTTTATCTTGTTCAGATCCTTTTCCACCCTTGGTGGGGTTTTTCGGTTTGAATCTCCTACTAAGTGTAGTCATGTTTGGTGCACTCCTGAAAACAGATTCATCTCGATCAAAATGGTGGGTGTACTCATAAAACACCTTGTGCTTCTTGCAGTGCTCAGCCATTCTGCCATGAGTGTCATTTCGTCTGAAAGTCATCTCACCAAAGTGGAACTTCCCTAGCTCCTCTATAAATTCTGCAGCTTGCTTCACATTGGTGAAACTGCAGCTGTCTAGCTTAAATGGTAGAGGTGGATAGGCAGTCTTCTTTTTCTAGAACAAGAAGTGACCAACTCCGTCAATAAACACTTGTCTGACTGCCTCTTTGTGGACTATATAATCCGTTGCATACTTGGGCAGCAGATAAGGTGTTTTTGATCCACCAAACATTCTAAGATACATCCCGTTTTCTATTAAGAAATAATCACCATAGTCCTCTATTACCTTCATTGCCTCTTCAGACATGCAGTTACATTCCTTTCGGAAGATAAGCGTGTGCAGAGGCATAATAAAATGCTCACATATTTCTCGGTAATAGCTATGGTACTGGTGAGCACCCAGTAGTTTGTAGGCTGCATACACGGGCATTATTTCCCTATCCCAAACACATTTGAGCCCCGGACACGGTTGGTGGCATAGTATGCAGTCTATCAGAAAGGAACTCATGTAGAACTCAGATTTTTTTCGGGCTTCTCCTCCTCCCAGGGCTATAGCTACACAAGAAGAGAGACTGCTAGATACTAGGCTGGCCCAGTTGAAGATTGTTCCTTCTGTGGCTACATGAAACATAAGAGGTATCCACTCCAGTTTGAAAAGTCTACCATTGGCTCTTCCAAAGATCCGGTTTAGCATCAAGGCTATAAACCTGTAAGGAGCTCTTAAGCTTGCTGTGTCATAGTCCTCAGTTGCTTTGTGTATATAAATCTTTTCGGGTAAGAGCATTCTTCTCAGGGTTTCCACTAAATCCATCTTGAGGTTATCTAACCAATCGTTTGACAGGAAGACTTGGGGCTTTGGCAGGTGGTACGCCAATGCCACATATCCAGGGCTAAAGGTAGCATAGCCCTGACCTTCAACATTCCCCATCAGCATTGTGTTGTTGTTTGTGTGTGGTAGAATCCATCTCATCACATCAGAGCAAGGGAACAGCTCTGGTCTGGTAGCCACCTTCATGATGGCGGATCTTTCAATGTTGGCGTAAATAGGTTATTCCTCAAGACCCATGCCTGGGAATTCCCTACGGGAAATTAGTCTGTATATCTCGCCCCATTTGTACTCAGGCTCCATACCAGAGATACATTGGGTATCCTCATATATATACTCCTTCTGTGGGACGACCTCTATTGCTATTTGTTCTTCGACAGCAGGGGCCTTCCTTTTTTGCCTCTTGGACATTGTAAATTCTTCCTGCAATGTAAAAACATTATGACACTTAAGCAGTTTGAATTTGTGAACATTGTGCAGCGATATATCCTTTCTCAAGTGTATCATAATTGTGACCAGTCCATAAAATCAAATCATAAGTCTCTCATACTGAACAATCAAACTAGCGTGCAGTATTGTGCAATGTGCCATTATCTTATGCAAAGTATGGTAATTTTCAATGCAACAAATACATATGTTGTTCATCCCTACAATGTCTTAAGACTATGGATGTGTTATTTCATGATCTGACCTATATGCAGAAAGCCAATCAATCATACTTGTGCCAGGATTAAATCTACATTAAATTGCAATATGCCACTTTCCACCTGGTAGTGATATAGACAAGCTAGCATATTATGTGCAATGTGCAATATTCAGCCATTAATCTATTTCATTAACAAACAGAGTGAAGGTTCGCGACAGTCAACATTTTAACCATAGAGCTCAGCAAACGCGAAACTAATGACGACTCATGCGGCTTACGGCAAAAAAGCTCCATTAACTTGACTATACATCGTTCGGGAATCATTTTACTTTCTGCACTGGATACTCCCATGAAAAACCACCCGTGCTGCTCTCAATCCATGCACTATAAATGGCGATACCTCCCCTTAAATGGCTAGGGATTTCAGGCGACAGGACCCGAAAGGGTGGCGAGGGGTTTCACAATCGACACGGGCTGCGGCTGGAGTAGCGAAGGAGTGACACTGTTGACTGTAAAATCTCTTTCAACAACCCATTCCCCCCCTGGCAAACCAATGGATTCCTTGACGGAACTGCGCCTAACCGCGCGGGAAAAACAGCCTGGGTTCAAAACCCCTGGCAAGCACTAGGGAAACAATAGCCCACCAGACTCCCCAAAGCAAGACTCAAACCCCGACCACTCCTTGTCTATCATGGCCGCGTAGCAAGGCTTGGCGCAGATGGTGTAACGGCCATCTGCGCCTAACCCCTTCAACCCTTGTGCGCGCGAGGTAGCAACTAAAAGCGAAGAGGAAATGGCTTAAATGGTCAACATCCCCTCTCACCCTAGGTTAATATAAAACTAACTTGTACAAAATTGAGTCCTAGCTGTACGAGGGAAAACGCCGGGGACCCGAAAACATGGGAGAAAATCAAAACCGCTCAAATGCAAATGGAAAAAAAAAACGGAATAAACCTACCTGGCGATCCGGCGAAAAACGAGCTGATGACGGTTGGAATTCTACCCTCGCCACCTGGAAGCTGGTACACGACAGCTAGATCTTCACGCACTCCCAAGATCGACAGCTCAACTCACCGCGACAGTGCTCGACAATAAAACAAAACAATACAAACTACGAACTGTCGCCCCGTATAAATATAAAAGCCGCACGTGCGGGAGCTTTAAATCGGACGGGGAATGAAAGTTGCATCGGGCGACTAGAGCTTTAGTCCCTCCACAACGATGGACAATCCCCGGTACTAATTCACCCGCCCGGCTAAATATAACGCGTGAACAAAATGACAGTCGGGCGTCGGCGGATACCTTGATCGGATGACCAAGAATCCGAACCCCTCTGCAACGGCGGATGCTCGGAGCACGATGCTCTCCGCAATGGAGGAGCAAACGATGGCCAAGCGCTCCGCTACAAAGCCGGCAAAAAACAAAACACACATTGGAGCGCCGATGAAAGTCTAAGTCTGAAGTGATCCGCAACGGCGGATGCCTAAAAAGGAGATCTGTCCGCAGCATCGGACGAGGGAGACTTCAAATCCCTCCGACGAAGAATCCAAACCTGTCCGAAACGTCAAAGAATGAAAACTCACACGCAACGGTCGGAGCGAAAAGGACAGTCCACACTCAGAAATGCTCCGCAACGTCGGAGGGTAGGATCAAATATCTGCCCGCAATGGCGAAGAGGACAAAGACTTAACTTCCGATTGAACAAGGCTTCGAGAGATATGCAAGACGATGACGAATTAAACTAAGGATGGGATTCATTAAAACATTGAAATGAGCAAGCACCAATCGATTGATAGTAACCCAAAGTGCCGGAAGACGCTTTAAAATCCATAGGCCAAAAATCAATAGGCTGAAATCAAGAAAAGAACTGACTAATTCAAAGTAAAGGAGGGTCCAAATTTTTTTAGAATTTTGGGAAATTGTTGCAGATGCAACAGAAGGCTGGTAGAAATACTTTTTGAGGGTAACAAGTGTTTTCGTGACTCCAAAATTTTCTGTGATCTTGCTATAGTGCACGTCCCAAATGATCTTCTAACGATGCTCACCGGTCGGTCCACAAAGCTATCCAAGCTTGTATAGCAAGGTGTCCTTTAGGAAGTAGTCGGTACTCAACAGCTTGTCGATGTTGATAGATTGTAGAAAAATCGCAGTCTACCAAATAGAATTGTGGCCAAGTATTGGTTTCATAACCTTGCATACTCATCACTGTAGACATTAGAGTAATGGGTGGTCTGCTGAGACAATCCACTGCAGCATTGGCTTTACCAACTGAAATTGTTGCAGGTAATTAATCCACTTGAGTTATCAGGTTGTTTGTAGTTTCAACTAGGTCGGAGTGAAATGTAAAGGCTTATGGTTAGTGAGGATGACTGTTTCCATGCCAAGAATGTAGTGTCTGCATTGCTTAAGATCTTGCACAATGGCATATAGTTATTTTTCATACGTCTAGTACCTTATGAATATGTCACTGAATGTCTCGAAATGAAACGCGACTGGGTGACCTGATTGAGTGATCACTGCATTGAGGGCATAATCCAATGCATCCGTCTCAATCTCAAAGGGCTGATGCAAATCAGGTAAGACAAGTACTAGTCTAGTACAAATCTTGTTTTTTATTTGTTCAAAAGCTTGTTGTTTTGTCGTTGTCTATTTGAAGAAAGTTTTCCCATTTCCTTTCATCAACTAATTCAAAGGCCATGCTATGTGGCTGAAGGCAAGTATGAATTGTCGATAGAAATTCTCCAAACCAAGAAAACTTCTTAGTTCATGAATGAAGTTTGAGGAATGGGCCAATCTTTAAGGATATGTATTTTTTCTGGGTCAACATGAATGCCTGTAGAGTCAATTACATACCCAAAATACTTGATGTTGGTCATCACAAATGAGCATTTATCCATGTTTAGATATAACCGATGTTGTTGGAGAGTGTCAAAAACTTGCTAAAGTTGCTTGACATGTTCTTCCCATGATCGACTAAAAATCAAGATATCGTCGAGATAGACAATGACACATTTACCTATGAAAGGTCATAGAAGGTCATCCATATATCTCATGAAGGTTGTAGGTGCATTGGTTAATCTGAAAGCCATCACAACCATTCAAAAAATCCTTCCTTGGTTTTGAAAGTTGTTTTCCATATATCAGTGGACTGGATTGGAATTTGATGGTATCCCACCTTGAGGTCGAGTTTTGTAAATAACTTAGCACCTTTTAGATTGTTGATGAGTTCATCCATCCATGGAAGAGGGTATATGTTCTTCACTAAAATTTTGTTGAGGGCCCGGTAGTTGATGCACATGCGCCAAGTATCATCTTTCTTTGGAATGAAGACATCTGGACTTCCACAAGGAGAGGAGTTGGGGCGGATATGACCCTTGTTGATCAAATCCTTGATTTGTCTGTGAATCTCTTCATTTTTGAGAATGGATATTCTATAAATGTATGTGTTAGGTAATGAAGAACTAGGAACAAATTCAATGGAGTGTTTTACCTGACCGTGCATAGGTACTCCATCTGGTGCTTGAAATATGTTCTGGTATTCTTCAAGAATGTTGTCGACCTGTTGTTGTTGTTGAGAGCTATGTTGATCGGTGAGTTGACACGTTGCTGAATTCTTCCTATAATGTTTAGGATTTATCATGATTAATGTGAAATTTTGAGCATGATTGATAAGCTTCTTCGTTTGTTTGGCAGATATCATAGCAACCGTTGATGTGGGTTTTCGCTCTGGATGCCATGCCATTGGTTTAGGATTTTGACAATCAACTTCTAAGGTCATGAATGAAATGTACCATGTTTATCCCATAGGTAGGGTTTACCAAATAGGGCGTCGACTATGGAAATAGGTGCCACGTCACATATTACTTCATCTTCAAAAGGATTAATGAAGTAGGAGAGTTGGCATTACCGTGTGATCCTTAGTTCTTACCCATCCTTCATCCAACCGATATTGTAAGGCTCAGGATGTGGAGTGGTGACAAGACCTAATTTCTTCAGAATATCTTCAGAAACAAAGTTCTTTTGACTATCCTTATCCACAATAAGATGTAATGGATTGTTTTGAACCCATATTTGTGTATGGAATAGGCACTCTCATTCTTCCTCATCAACAATGGTCGAGGTTTTCGAAGTGGTAGAGGTCGAAGCCATGAGGGTTGATGCATCTGGATTAGATTCTACCAAGGTTCTATCGGACAAGTTAGATGTCGACAATTTTTCCAAAAATGTCTTCCGAGCTTTGCATTCTAACGTATCATGCCATGATGAACTATGATAATTGCACCATTTCCTGGTAGGGTTCTATTTGTTGCGGTCCCTCTTGTCTTTTTGAAAGTTCTTCTTTTTATGTTCTTGCTTTGAAGGAGTCTGCTAAGAAGGATTCTTGAGCTTGTCGGAGTCAGCTGGTGACTTCTTATTAGATATTCGACCTGTTGGCTTGTTCATGAAATGTATCTTTCCTTCTTGTTTAGCTTCAAGCTTGCTGGCATAATGAAATGCATCCGCAAGCGTGCTGACAGTCAGAAAATCCATCTCTTGCTGAATGTACAGGGATAAACCACTGAGGTACTTCAGGAAAAGCATTTTCTCTTCTTCTTGGATTCCAAGTCTATCCATGAGTCGATAAAACTTGTCGGTGTAACTCTATACAGACTAGTATTTCCACTGCCTTAGCTGCTTCCACTTCTTGTACTGTTGTTCAAGGTACTTGTGAAGCGAAAATTTATTCACTTCACACAATCAATATTACCAAAACACCTGGAATATTCGATACACCATTAATAGGACGAATATATATTAATAATTGGATATAGTAAAAAAGATATGTTTTACAAGAATTAGTGTCGGGTATTTGATACCCTAAGTGGTAAAGGGGGTGACTTTTCAAGTCACCTCTTGAGTAATTAATTAATTACTCTAATTAACCTACTTAGTATTAAATGTTAATATTTATAACATTTATATTTGTTACATTTCCTTCACCCTAAAAGAAAAGCTTGGTCCTCAAAGCTTGTATCGACAACAATGTCTGAATTCCCTTGAACTATCGTATCAGCATCCTTTCCTTTTTGTAATTGCGGCACTTGATGAAATGAGATGATACAAGTTGCAGATTTCCAAGGAGAATTGTTCTTATCGTATCTATTGTGGGCCATCCCATATCTACTTTTATCAGAGCTCTGAGATCATTTTGTGGAACGAGTCATTTCAATATTTGCTTAGCATGTTGGTATTTTCGCCTATCAATATAATTCTTCTGTGAGTGCTTGTTTTGATCTTGTCGTTGGTCAAAATGAAAATTATAGTTAGGATGTCTGTAAGGTTTATGTGTTTTTTGTTTTTCTTTCTTTTGGACTGTGGTGAGGATTGTCTTCACTTAGATTTGATTTTTTATGCATTTTCCTAGATTTGTGCTTCTTGGTTCTCTAGTATATTGTTATGATTCTGAATATTTTCAATTCTTTCATCTTGCCACTTTTTTTCAATTTCTAATTTCTTGATTTGATTCTCTAGTTCCTGATTACAATTATTTCGACACTAGTTTTCTTCTTGCTTTTCTAGTATTCTTTCTTCGAGGTCTTAACCGTAGTGTTCCTTCTTGCTACTATTTTTCAATTTTTTTTTATCTTTGTAATTAGTGTTTTGTTACGATTCCGTAGTCAAGATATCTCTTCAGTATTTCTTAATAACACCTTGTTGACTTTTGTTAGTTCCAATTTATGTGTCTTCTTACTGTTGTCATATTGCTGCTAGAGTTTTTCTTTTTGCTGTTGATGATGACATAACTCTGTTTCCTGATTTTCTAACTTTTCACGTACTTGAGCCAATTTATCTTCCTTGTCCATGATGACTTTGTTTAGAAGACTAATTTCCTCTTTCAATTCGATACTGTTTCCATACGGACATTCTTCGACTTTGTTTAGTTTTTTTATCTGGTCTTCAAGTTATTGAATGATACCTTCCAGATGTGATATTTTCTCGTCCTTATCTGATAAATATTTTGTGAGTTTTTCTCTACTATCTTCCAATGATCAAATTCGTAATTATGAGTAGTAATTTGTTCCTTTTGAAAATCATTACTTCGTTTCTTATTGCCGAACTAGAGTTGTAGAATACTATTCCAAACACATGTTTTTAGCTGGGTCGAAACTGTTCGTAATTGTGATTGCAATTGTCAGTGACCTGGATCCATAATTTTTTTAATATCTTCCAAGACTTGATTTCTTCTTTTTTAATATCTTCTTTGATTCTTTTTCCTTTTTGTATAAAATAATAATTGTAAATAACACAATTATTAAATAATAATTGTTAAGTAATTATTATTATTATTATTATTATTATTATTAAAATTTGAATAAAAACAAATATAATATATTACCAATTATTATTTAAAAATAATAATATAGTATATATATTTTTTGTGAATTGGGTCGAAAGGTTTTTGAAAAATATATGACAATAATAAATTTTATTATTACTGATAGTATTATTAATATATATATTTTTATGAATGGGGTGGGAATTAGGGTTTAAAACCTAGAATTAAAAAAACCACTTATTAAAACAAAACCGTCTTCTTCTCTCTCTTCTTTTTACTTCTTCCTTTCTATTTTTTCTTTTGACTTTCTTTTCTTTTTTTACTTGGTCAAAGACCATAAATTTAGGGACTCCCTAGAATTATGATTAAAAATCATGATATGGCCAAAGGCCTGGATCTCAATGTTAGATTTTGA